>NDGN011548434.1:3736-14270 GCA_002564285.1 Tympanoctomys barrerae | reverse complement strand
TATATATATATATATATATATATATATATATTTCCTGCTCCTATATAGGCAGAATCAATGTAGTCCAAATGGTCATATTATAAAAAAAATAGATTTAATGCAATTCCAATCAAATATCAGTACCACTGTTATAGAAAAGGAATCATAAAAGTTATATAGGACCAGAACAGCCAAAATCATACTGAGCAGAAAAACACAAAGCAAGAGGCTTCAAAATCATGAATTTCAAAATATATTGTAAACTCAATGTAATAAAACAGTACGGTTTGGGCACAAAAATAGACATGTGGACAAATGATATAGAATAGAAGATACAGAAAGAGGCTTATGAACTTTTGCCATCTGATCTTCAACAAAGGAGCAAAAGATAAATGCTGGAGACAAGATAACCTCTTTAACAAATAGTCTTGGGAAAGCTGATTATTGCAACACAGAAGAGCGAATATGCACCTTTGTCTGTTAACTTGTACTAAATGCAAATCAAATTACATCAAACATGAAGACATAAAATCAGCAACACCAGCTGAATCTGCTAGCAGATAGGAGGGAAAACATTTGAAGATATAGGTACAGGAAGTAATTTAAGAGTCAACAAATGGTATTGTAAAGTTGAAAGCTTTTGCACAGCAAAGGAAACAACAGAGTGAAGAGACAACTACAGAATAGGAAAAGTTTTTGTTTACTCTTCTTATAGAGTATTAATATCTAAATATATAAAAACTAAAAAATTTAGACATCCCAAAATGAAAGATCCTATTAAAAATAAGGCAATGGAAATGAATAGACACTTTTCAAAAAAAAAGAACAAATGGTTCCTAAGTACATGATAAAATGCTTGGCATCTTTGGCCCTTAGGAAAATGCAAATTAAAATAACATTGAGGTTCCATCCTACTCCAATAAGAATAGCTTTCATCAAGGACTTAAAATGCAAGGATTCCTGTCAAGGATGTAAACAAAAAGCCACTATTCTACATTTTTGGTTGACTAAACTATTACAACCACCATGGAAACCAGTATGGCAATTTCTCAAACACTAAATAAATAAATAAAATAAAAATAAAAGTTCTATTTGGCCTAACTATGCCTGTCCTTTATATTTTTCCTAAAGAATTAAAGTTATATTATAATGATAAGTGATTATTCATGTTTATGGTAGCATAACTTACAATAGCTAAATCATGAAGAGTCTACATGTCCATCAGCGGATGAATGGACAAAGAATATAGGATGTGTTTACACATTGGAGAATTGCTCAGGAATAAAGAAGGATAAACTTGAGTAATTTGTAGGAAAATGGGTGGATCTTGAGACTATAATGTTAAATAAATCAGGCAGAGAAAGTTCAATATCATATGGCTTATCTTATATGAGAAGACCAACATGTAATTTCAAAGCAAAATAAAGGTAAGATGACAGTATATAGGAAAGTAGACCCAATGGAGATGGGGGAAGAGATCTGTAGAATGGAAGGTCTGGAAGGGTAGAGAGGGAAAGTGGATCAAGAATGATCAAGACAGAGTATATATGTATTAATTCCTCCAATAAAATGTAATTAGTAGGTATCACTAATATATATTAATGAAATAAAGATAGGTACACCTTTATATTTTTATCTGTCAACCTAATGGACTCAACTGAAGATAATTCTTGATAGGAATTAATGAATCTAATCCATTGCAGAATACAGACTGAAAGTTCAAAAATCAATTACATTTCTATGCACTAATAATGAAAAGAAAATCAGCAATCTAATTCTCTTTATAACAGTAAAGCAAAAAGTATAAAATGCTTAGGAATAAATTTAGCCAAAAAAGTAAAAAATTTACCCATTGAGACCTATAAAACATTAACAAAAGAAACTGGAGAAGACACAAATAAGTAGAAGGACCTCCAGGTCCATGGTTTAGAAGACTAAATATTTTAAAGTAGTTGTACTAACAAAAGTACTCTATAAATTCAAAAATGTATCCATCAAAATACCAGTGACACTTTAAAGAAAGATATAAAACAATTCAATAGTTAATATAGAGCCACACAAGACTCCCAAATAGCTAAATCAATTTTGAGAAAGAAGCACAAACCTAGAGGTCTCATACTTCCTAATTTCAAATCAATCACAAAGTTACAGTAAAAGCATTATAGTACTGGTATAAATGCAGGTACATAGACAAATGGACTAGTACCAAGAGCCCAAAGTCAACTACCCATATATGGTCAAATGTTCTTCCAGTGTTCCAACCTTATATAATGCGGGAAAAATTCCTTCAGCAATTTTGGTTGGAAAAATTGGATAGCTATATGCACAAGAATAAAATTGGATTTTTGTCTTATCCTTCATGAAATCAGCTCAAGATAGATTTTAAAGATTTAAATGTAAGATGTGAGGGCATGAAGTTTCTACGGGGAAATATGGGAGAAACTTCAGCCTCCTCCTCCTTTTTGTTAGGGACTGAACCCAGGGCCCCTTGCCTGCTAGCAGGCATGCTATCATTGAATTGTACCTGCAGCCCAGGAAAAAGCTCTTTGACATTAATTTTGACAATGGGTTCTTGGATATACCACCAAAAATACAGTTAACAAAAGTCAAAATAAACAAATGGGATTATATCAAGCTCAAATATCCTGCATAAAACAAACAACAGAATAAAAGTATTTTCTACAAATGAAAGAAAATATTTGTAAACTGTGTCTCTGTTAAGGGAATAATATTCAAAATATGAGGAACTCTTGCAACTCAAAAAGAAAAATAGCCTAGTTGAGAGCTGGAAAAAGAATTGGAGTAGCAACTTCCCCAAAGGAAAGATGCCTGGCCAACTGGTATATGAAAAGGTAGTATTTATTGCTAATCATCAGGAAATAAAAGTCCAAACCACCACTAGACACCATCACTTTTCACTCGGTAGGAGGGCAGTTATTAGAAAAGCAAGGAAAAAAGGTGTTGGGAGAAGATGCAGGAAAATTGTGGTATAGAGGTATAAATGTAATGTGACGGAAACACCATAAAAAGCAGAATGGAGTTTCCTCAAGAATCTTAAATTGTAACTTCCTATCATATGATTAAGCAAGCTCAGGTCTTGATGCATATGCAAAGAAATGGAAATCAGAGTCTTAGAGCTATCTGAATTTCTATGTTCACTTTGACATTATTTTCAATAACCAACAAACCAAGAGGTCTCATACTTCCTAATTTCAAATAAATCACAAAGTTACAGTAAAAGCATTATAGTACAGTAAAAGCATTATAGTATCATGGCATAAATGCAGGTACATGTTTAAGATAGGTAAACAAGTAAAAAATTCATTGCCAATAGATAAATACCATGTATTTATAGATACAAAAGAGAAGATTGTTTCACTTTAATAAAAGAAATCCTGTCACATACCACATGGAGAAGCCTGGGTAATGTTATGCGAGGTAAAACAACCCTGGCTACAGAAGGATAAATCCTGCATGGTCACATATATAAGCCATATGAAATAATCAAAGTATCAATAATCAAATAATCAGAGAAGCAGAGTACAGTGGTAGTTTTCAGGGGCTGAGCGAATGGGGAGATGATGAATTGTTCAAGTAGTGTAAAGTTTCCATTATTTAACATACATAAATTCTAAGAATCCATATGATATAGTGCCAACAGCCTACAACACTGAATAGTATACTTGGAAATTTATGATAGTAGATCTCATGTGTTCTTACTGTGCAATGTGATATTTGTACACATACATACACGTACTCACAAAATGACAGAAGGAAACTTCTGGTGGTGATATCTATGTTTATTATTTTGAATGTGGTGATGGTTTTAGGAGTATATGCATATGTTTAAAGCCAGAAATTTATATACAGTAAATATGGACAATGTTTTCATTAGGAAAAACCCAAAACATAGTGTTATACCAAAAAACTTCAGGTTGGGGGAACTTTTTTCCCCAAGAATTACCTAGAATTTATCAATGTTAAAAGGAAAATATTAGAAAGGAATGATAACACTTGTTAGGATTGTTAAAAGGAATGGAAAATGTTAAAGAAATGTTAAAAGGAATTACCCAGAAGGGAAATTGTGTTGATGAGAAAGTTATATCTAAATAAAGGGAGAGCATTAGAAAGAAATGAATGAAATAAAACCTTTCATTATTCTTAAAAGGTTAATGGACACTGTGTTTAAAATAGTGGCAACAGTGTACTTGATTATGTATGCATTTATAAGAACGTATCTAAGTGAAATGAATGACAATTATGGTACAAAGGAAGAGAGAGGGGAATTTAGATTTTTTTATTATGTTATTTGCACTATCTAGGAAGCAACTTAGTGCTATTTGAAAATGAACTTGGACTAGCTGTAAAATACACTGTAAAGTTCATGAGCCACTAAAGAAGTCTAGAAAGTGAAGCACAATTGACATGCTAACAAAGGAGAAGAATGGAATTATATAAAATTAAAAACACAAAAGGTAGAAAAGGTATGACTAAAAAGAGCAACAAAGAGAAAATGAACTTATGATAAATATAATTCCAGCTATCCCAGCAATCGCTTTGAATGTCAGTGATCTAAATGCATCAACGAAAAGAGAGAAGTGAATAAAAAAACAAGATCCAGCCATAGTTCTTTCTTTGTTTATAAGAAATCCATTTGAAATATAAAGACACATATAGATTAAAAGTAAACAGATATACAAAGATATAACATGTCATCATAACTAAAAGAAAGCAGGTGTAGCCTATTCATTTCAGATAGGCTTCATGGCAAGGATGATTACTATAGCCAAACAGGTCATCATGTAATGATTAACAGGTCAATTTTCCAAGAAGATATAACAAGCCTTGACAGGTATGCACCTAACACCACTGCTCTAATACATCAGGCACAGACTGATAGGAAGACACAGATGAACCTGCTCTTGCAGCTGGAAACTTCAATTCCCCTCGATCAGATAGGAACAGATGCAGCAGGCAGAAAACCAGTAAGGACACCGTTGAACTCAGCAGTACCATCAGTCAACCAGATACAATGGATATCCATAGGCTAATTCATCCCGCAAGAAAATACATTCTTCTCAAGCTCACATGCAACATTTATCAAGATAGATACAGACGGCAGCTTGGGCAATAAAACAGATCTTACGTTGTAAAAGAATAGAAATCCTACAGTGTCTACTCTCAAGCCACAAGGGAATTCAGTTAAAAATCAATAAAAAGCCGCTGAAAAATATCAAGATACGGATGAAATAGCGTACTGGCTAGAAACTGGCTGGTGCCCAGGGGGCACTGTATCCTTGTGTCAGGGAAGCTACAGTTGACCCTCAAATATCCTCAGCTATAGAGCTTGTTATTTCTTGTTGTATATCCCTAGTGACAGTAGAGTCCTGCAGGCCTACTGATGTTGGCTTCCACTCTACTGATTCACTCCTGAGCTCCAGAGCTGCTCCTGAAGACATGAGATATGAGAACCACAAAGTACCCGTCAGATGCCTGCTGTGGGGATGAAGTACAAAAGTATCTTCTGGGCACCACACTGTACACTATTCCTTTGGTTACCTGGGAAACTAATCCTTACCAAGGTGTGGCTGTAAAGATTCTTTCCTTACTGCACAGGGAAACACTTAAAGGATTAAAAACTGACTGATGCATGAGTTCTTGCCCCAGAGATGATCATATCATGGGGCATCTCTATCATATGTCATATAATTGGTCTCCCATCCCTGAGTCAGACTCAGATATTGGCCTGGGTTTCAGCTTTTAAAAATCTCACTTGGTTGTTTGTGCTGTGTGCTCCTTTGATGCATCTTTGGTTCACCAGAATGCAATGGTTTCCTCTGGAGTGCTACATTCTAATGTCTGTATCAGGTCTCTGGGAGCCTTAGCCCAGAAAGTTTTGGGCTTGAAACAGGACAGAGAGGCAGGTATTTGCTAAGAGGAGGCTTTCCCTTTTACCTCCCCCTTAGTCCCAAAACCAGTTGCCTTCTCTGCCTTCCCAGGAGGCTATCTTTGGCTGGGCCATCTGAGCTGGACTGATGTGAGCTCCCTGCTCACACACTCATTCCACCTGCCATGGCTTTGTACTCCTGGCAGCATTAGTATCAACTTTTCATTGATTACAGTTCTTGCTTGTTGTGGGTAGAGGTGCTTGTGCATATAGGTGCTTGCACACATAGGTCCACTCAAGTTCCGGGTCCTTGTGAAGCCTCCTCTTTTTAGTGATGACCCAGTCCAGGAAGAGCAGTACTGCAGCCTTTGTTTCCTTCCATCAGACAGCCATGATGCTTCCTTTCTGTTTGGAAAAGGCTGATGTAATTGTGGCCAAGTGGTCAAAAGCTATGAAGTGATGTGAAAGACGAGAGTGCTGTGGACACCTTCCATTAGTAAAATGACTTGGATAAGACCAGCACTGTATTTACTTTACCATTACCTTGGGGGACAGTCTAAAACAACTTGAAAGTCAAAACAAGCCTTTGTCAAATAGGGTGAAGCATAGACAATTTTTTGGCACTTGGCTTTGGACTTGCCATGGATGTTCAAGCAACTCCTGGCCTGAGCCTGATAGAAAGGGAAGAAGATTTCACCAAACCACGGATCCTTCTCAACCTTGCAGTACAACCACGGCTGTGTTCTAAGTCAGATTCAGACACTGGCATGTATCTGCCTCTGGAATTCCAAAGAGGTCATCATGAAAATCCTCAGTGTCCTCAAGTCAAACATCCACACTCCCACGTGTATGCGAATGTGTGCAGATGTCTGATTCATCCTGCTGTGTCCAGCACCTACCCGGCCTGGCCTATGGTATACATGCAGTAAATATTTGGAGGAATGATACTAGCTACTCCAGACATGCAAGGACACTGGCACAATGGCAAGGTGACTTGACCAAAGAATTGTGACTGCTTACCTACCCAGTGCAATGGGCAAAATATAGGGAGCAAAACCAGATGGAATCCATGTTCCCAGGCAATGTACAGCCAGTGGGGAGGCAAGCAGGGAGGAAATTGTTACAAAGGGGATCCCATAGATGCCTTTTCAGGCTGGAGTCTAGGCTGATAGGGGAAGTTACAGTGAGTTTAACTACAGTGAGTTGAAAAGTGGGATTAACTAGGTTGAGAGAAAGATTGAGGTCTCCCTGCAGAAGAAGAAATTTCCTGGAGGGTCCTGAAGTAGGAAGAAGTGCATTTCCTGTAAGTTCCTTGTGTTTGGGGCAGAGGAGAAAAAAAAAGGGTGAGGTGAGGCTGGGTGGCCTCAACAGCTGAAGGTTAGGTGTCTACCCTTCTTGGTGGGAGCCTCAGGTAGCCAGCCCTTGGTTTAAGGGTAGTCTTCTGGGGTGCTACATTTTTACTCCGTGGCTGTCCTTCACTCTTCTCATGCAGGAGGCTTGGGAGCCTGTTTGTAAAGAGGCCCCTCTCCTCCAGCCTGATCCTCATGCTCTATCAGGTTTTATAGCCAAAGACTTAATAAATGTGAACTACAAAATCAGCTTACTGGGACCTAGTTAACTCCTCTATGGGACTGTCAAAAGAGTGGACTCTCATTTTTTGTTGGGTGGGTGAGGGGTAACTTACTGGACAGAGCTGAAGGTGATTCTCTGAGAAAAGGGACAGAATGAACCATGGGCAGCCAAGGTTCAGCAGCTGAGCAGGCGCATCCTTCCACCTCTTACAGCAAATTCCAATTAAGTTTAAATAGGGCCATGGCACTGCTGTGCCTCTGCACTTGATGTCTATCCCTGTCTGTCCAGGAAGGAGGACACCTTTTTCTTTGGCCCTATATTCCTTATTAAAGATGGTGCTAGGGAAGAAGTTATCATCCCTAAAAGGACATCTTTCCTTGACTTTGAAGATGACCTTAAGACTTCTCAGAATCTTGGTACCTATTGAGGAAGAGCTCAGGTGCCCACAAGAAAGATTCTCCTGGGGGTTCCAGGATATGATAGATGCCAGCAAGCTGAGAGGCTCTGTCCAGTGTCAAGGACAGAGCCATATTTGGAACAGGAGCCTTGGCTCTAGCCTTGGCTTTTTGTTCTCCTGGGTGAAACTCTGGTCGCTTGATTTACTTACTCTCTTTGTCTCCTCTGTTATTGAAAGCCCAATGATGGCTGATTTTATTTTGTGTGCCATTTTTTGGTCAATTAACTGTGCCTTTTTAGACCAGTGCATTTCTGGGCCCAGCTGAGAAAGAATTTAATGGTCGATTAGTGGTGCCTGCCATGGCTTTGGGAGAAGGCTCGTGTCTAATGATTGTATCCTTGGGTGGATAATCCTGAAGGTCTCTTCCAAGCTGAGGCATATAGAAAATGGCATAAAACTTGCCCTGACTTTACCAAAACTCATTCTTCTTCCTTTATTTCTGCCACAATTGTTTTAAAAAAAGAAAATATCTATTCAGGTCCATTGGCAAGGGGACTTTTACACTATCATATGATTTCCTTCCTTGAGCTCTTGATTCTTCAAGGAGATCACAAGTTCTTCCAGGGTAGGTTCTCTGTTACCTACTTTGCCTAGAGGTTTCCCCTGAACATTTGATTGTTAATGCATGGCTGTTGAAGAGGATGTGGAAAAGTCTCTTTGATATGATTTGGCTTCTTCTCACTGTGGTTCATTGTGAAGTTCTTGGCTTCAATTTGTTCTGGCCTGAAAATGACTTATAATTTAGACAACTATCACAGATGCTGTTGATGCTTTCCATCTCTCTTGATTCCTGAGATGACCCAGGAAGTTCTGTATTTCTACATATAGAAATGCACACTCATTGTCAGGAGTGTGAAGGGTAAGTGAGGAGGGGATTAAGAGCAGATAAAACCAGTAAGACAACTGAGATCTACCAAGTAGCCTTCTCTATGTGGAACTAGCTCCCAAATTCTTTTCCAGACCTCAGATCATCAAAGTTATTTCCCTAAATAGAAGCACTGTTGTGCATTTTTCAACTTGCAAATTAGGATTCATAATAAATAGGAAGTTTCCTTGACTAGGCTTTTAATTCATAGAAATATGGGGGATGGGGTCATCATGAGGTCCTCCCTAGGGTGCAGTTAGGAAAATGATCAGGGAGGCTCTGCTGGGCATCCCTAAGGAAGTAATGATGTCTCACTATGGGGCAGGTGTTTGGTGCTGGTTTCTGGGGACCTCTGTGTCCTTCAAAGAATTGTCTTACTGGCTTTATCTGATCTCCATCCCCTCCTCACTTACCTTTCACATTCTTGACAAAGATCTTGGTCCTAAGTGACGCAACTGCATGGTTCCCTCCATCACAGGCTGGAAGAGGAGTCCCGGGCTGACGGAAAGTAGCTGCTTGTTTTACGAACTTGGAAGCTTGTTCAGTTCATTGGCCAGGCACTCCAGGGCTTGCATTGCTGACAGTCCTTGCATTCCCCATGCATTCCACTGCAGTTGGCCTAGGAGAAAAGAATGCCACATAGAATGCCAGCAGACACTCAACCCCACTCTCCCGCCTGAGGCTGCAGCAGCTGCTCGCCAATTAAGCATCCTGGTTCAGATGAGGCGACTGACCCTCAGTTCACCTAAATAAATCCACTTCTTCAGGAATGCTGGGGATTTCACACAAGGCCTCATGTGGCTTCTCTGGAGGAGCTTTGCGTTTTACAGGATTTTTGAGGTGACACCCTGGCATCACTGAGCTGTGGGATAGCCACGTCTTCTGAGCCTCAGGGCTGAGACAACATGTATTTCCCTATCAAGTGAACCCTAGGTGAAGCTTTCTCATCTGAGAGTGAGTCAGCCTAGGTGGGCTCTAGTGACTTGGTCCTCTTGATTTATTTCTTAACACTCAGGACCTAGAGCCCCTTCCACCCCAACCTGAGATGCCCTGTCACAAGGACCACCAAACTGTGGCCCATCATAAGTCCAATGTGGTTTTATACAGTAGTTTTAAGAGCACAGCTATCTTTACATATTGCCTACAGCAGCGGAGGTGAGTAGTTGTAGCATATACTGGCTTAAAAGCCTAAATTTACCATCTGATTCTTTACAAAGAATAGTTTGCCAACCCTGCCCTATGCCACCTGCGCAGACTTAACACTAGATCTTGTGCTGGCACTAGCATAAAGTATTTTTTTTTGAGGAAAAAAAATTAAGGTTTATTGAAATGAAGAGTTAATGTACAATTATTTGACCAATCTTGCATTCCTGTATCTGGTAATCTGAGCAATAAATTTGATGATAACAGTATGTAATATAACAACCATTGTTAATTTCCTAATCTCATTTTGAAATTCTGTACCATTTTTATAATTTTATGTTGCTCTGTTTCTTGTCTTTGTTCTTACTATTTGCTTTTATTTTTTTCTCTTTAAAATAAAATAAAACAGGCCAGCCAAATAGCTCAACTGATTAAAGCACCTGCAAGCAGGCACAGGGGCCAAGGGTTCTATCCTCAGGCCTGCCATGCCAGCTCTGCCCCCAGGGTGAGCTGAGATGGCAACTGAGACTGGGCGTGGTGGCACGCGCCTATAATCCCAGCTCTTAGGAGGCTGTAAATAGGTGGATCACTACGAGTCTGATCTAGTAGTGAGACCCTGACCACCCTGTAG
>NDGN011548432.1:0-10020 GCA_002564285.1 Tympanoctomys barrerae | reverse complement strand
GTTGATAGAGATTTACAAAGTGTAGATTTTGCTGCCACACGTGCTGAAATGTTTTGCTGTGTGTGTGTGTGTGTGTGTGCACAAACATTTGGGCTGGGTTGGGGACATATCTCAGCGGCACAATGCCTGCCTGGTAATCACAAGGTCCTGAGTTCAATTCCCAGTACCAAAAGAACCCCAGCAACAACAATAACAAATTGTGTTTACAGATTTTTGGAATGACAAAGTACATATGCCAAGTATTTGTCTAGTTTTGGTGTGGGGTGAGGAGTGCTACTTGTGAGGATGTTTGTTTTGTAACACAAAATAAAGCAAAAGCTGAGAAACACACCAGTTTGGGAAGAAAAACCTCAGCAAGCATGCCCTTGTGGGGCTCCTCATCCACCTGCGCAGACAATCCCGCACCAGAAGAGTGCATGTGGAGGCCTGGGCGGTCTTTTCTTCAGATGACAGAGACAAGCTGACCACCCTAGAAGAGGTACTGACAAAGTCAGCTTTGCTTGTCACCAAATAGTGAATGCCCACAGCCCTAGCTCATTCTAGTGATCTTAGAATCGATGCATTCCCACCTGTCATAGATTAGCAGCTATTTCTGCATCTGTTCAACAACAGCAGCATTATTAATAGCGTTGTGAAGCTAGGACTCACTGCACCTGTGAATCTGCTGTCTTTATTCCTTCGCTCATCTTCTATGTTTTGCTTTTTGTTCCCCAGATGCTGGGATAAACATGCTCTTTTGATGCACGAGGACATCTGATCCAATATTCTTTAATTAATGTAATCCTTCTAAAAACATCCCAGTCTTCTTAGAAGGTCTTTGAATACCTAGGTGGAAGGAGGAAAGGGCTTGCTGCATGTATTTAAAGATTCCTATTCACAGCAGCATCTTGCTGAAGTATTCTAATCAGCTGTCAGGCGGCCAGGCCTCCCCACGGCTCATGGACAGCCCTGAGGCTCGCAGAAAGATGGTGAAGGGGGTCAGGTTGACAGATTGTTTTTGCTGTTTTAATGAGCACAAATTAACTGATTTTGCGGAAAAATCTCTCTGGATTCTGACAGACAAAACATCTTTCACGACGTGACATGTTTTCTTTAGGCCGACCCAGTTTCTTCATGTACAAGTTGACAGTCCAGCTTACCTATTACAGCTTCTTCCTGGTTATTGCTATTTTTTTTTCCCACAATGACTCAGTCTCATCATTTTCCTACAAGCACAAACATGGGAGCTTCTATGGCAGAGGTGGTCATATATATTCATATTTGTGCAGAGTGTACAATAACATGCATTGATTAATTCTTTCAGGTGCAAGTTTTTTTTTTTTGTCTGAGCATGAACATATGATATATAAGATACAGTTCATCCTTTTAAATCCTTCCATGATCCCCCTCTAGCCAGCAAGGCCACCAGCCCCAGGCAAAATTATGTATAGTCTAACCATTGGGTACTGTTGATTTCACACAATATACGTGGGCAGGATAGCTAACTCAAACACTAGTCATTGGGGAAAAGACCTCTCGCTGTTGCACAAGGCCATTCCTGAATGAGCTATGGTAGAGTTGATGCCCCTTTTCTGCTGATATTTTTATTCCTAGTCAAGACATCCCTAAACCAAGATAAGATTTTTTCCCATTTCTATTAGTTTGTCATTTGAGAGGTAGTGTATAAGTGCATGCTTAGAGGCATGAGTGTGTGAGTCAAAAGAGGTACTGTCATCAGAGTAGACGTGGGTGGCCTCGGGTATCTGGACTATCTGCATGAGCACATGTGGCTTTCCTGGGCTCAGTGCTTGATGCCAAGTGTACACCCGGTCTTACAATGGACTGTCTGCGTCCTGCCCAGCCTTGATACTGGTTATGCTGGAACACATCCCATGAGTCACTGGATTGTATGACCAAGACTGTGCCATGGTAAGTTGTTTCAACTTACTGGTACCATGTTAGGAGTCTCTATTTTAAAAAACATAATAATTGTCTGCTGCCCTTTGTAGAGCCTTGCTCCAGAAATGCAGGATTTTCTGTTGTGACCTCCTCCTGGAGCACAAACCAATTCTATGTAGCTTCTTTTCTCACTGCTGAAACCTCCAGGGCCTTTGGGTCTGCTGATCTCATAGCCAAATGCTGGCAGTGTCTTGTCCAACATCTTGGACCTGCTATACAATCTACTTCTGCTCTAAGGTTAAACCCACTAAAACTAGAGGCTTTCTCATTGCCTGCAATATTGACTACAGCAGTGTTTCTATGGGAAACGTAGCCCACTCGGCATAGTGATTATTTCTATGTTAGAAAGTAGCATATACTCATTCAGGAAAGATTTTAGAATGTTTAGGATCATGGGGCCCAACCCCCCTTTTTTCCTGGAGTTTGTCATTGAATCCAGGGCCTTCATGCTAAGCTACATCTCCAGACTTTATTTTTATTTTCTGAGATAGGGTTTCTCTATGTCACTGTTTCCCAGAATAGGCTTGAACTTTAAATTCTTCTGCTTCAGCCTATCAGTATGTGGGATTACAGCATGTGCCAGCAAATGCTCTACAAATTTTATGAATGTGTCAGGCCATCAAACCTTCTTAGGGCCCATATTCTATCTGCATCCAATGAGACACAGATCTATTATCAAAACATTTTGTGTGTAGCCAGATTTTGCAGGTTTTCCTCCATAACTATAATATCATTGGTAAAATAGCTCAATGGCCAAGATGTATTTGAACCACGTTCTGACTAAGGCAGGAGAGTTATCCTTGAGCAACAATGTAAATGTATATGCTTTTTTTCAATTTATGGATATGCCAGTGGTTTCTGGTACTCTTTTGTGGGTAAGATAGAAAAGAATGTACTGGAGTATCAGTGAGATAGCTCAGCAGACTAAACGCCTGCCTAGGCAAGTGCAGGGACCAGGTTTCGATCGCTGGCACTACATGCTGTGCTGCCCCTGCCCCTGGGCATGCTGACCCAGCCACTGAGTCTAGGTGTGGTGGTGCACACCTGTAATCCCAGCACCGGGGAGGCTGCAAACAGGAGGATCACTATGAGTCTGAGCTGCATAATGATACCTGTACCAAATACACTAAAAAAAGAAAAGAATGTACTGGAAAAACCAAGGACTACATACCGTGTTCCTAAACATTAACGTGCTCTAACAAAGATATTGAATTTGGCACAGCTGCTGTAATCGGGACAGTGATTTGGTAGACTCTGTGGTAATCTACTCTCTCCAGCACACTCAGTTTCTACAGAGGTCAGACTAATGAATTAAACACAAGCATGAGAAGAAAGGCCATTAGCGCACATAGAGATCTTTAAGAATGGCATTAATTTCCAAATATCCCCTAATGGCACATAACTTTAATTTACTTTATCACTGATCAGTTTCAGAGATTTCTACTTTCCTTCCCCACAGGAACTCTTACTCCACTGGCCAAGTGCTCCTCTGGAGGCTACATCATTGGCCAAGTCTGTCAATCTAAACTAGTCACTTAGGGATTAAACAGAAAACCATAAGACAGGCCCAGGGATCCAGTGAACTTAGTGCAAGACACACTTGGCCAGGACTGCATGTACATCTTCTGAATGTTCCTGAACCCCCAGGAGGCTATCTTGACAATGTGAGTACCTAGGTGTCACTGTTGGTTCAGAGATAGTATTCGGTAATCCTGAAAATATTTTCATATTCTTTTTTCATTGCACACTTACCTCAGCAAAGGCCATAGGTCCACTCGGGACTAAGACCAGTAGAATAATTGCCATGACACATACTGTGGTGTTTTTTAGGGTCCGTGGGCTAGAAACTGCCAAGGTTTATGACTGACTAGGGTGACTGCTGTTAGTCTGTGTGTCCTCTGAACGTAGATTATTTTACTTGGACAGGATGATTAGTAGTCATCCATTAATGTGTTCCTAGTGACATTTCTTCATTTTCTGCATATCCAGTCCCTTGAGCATCACCCTGACTTTGTTGGGAATTACAATTATTCTGACATCCTGGGTTCTATTTAGGCAATACACTCTAGTCTTCTTTCACTTCATGTCACATCTATAGTGGCCTTTCCTACCAATGGTTTCTGCCTTCAGAAGAGGACATCACTGCTCCAGGAGAGATCAGACATCTGGTATGGCAGCAGTAATTAGAATTTCTGTTAGGTTGAGCATGTAGTTGTCTACTTTTTAATCATGCTATTGCCCCCTCACCAACACATGCTTTTGCCCCCAGCAAATGTTGTATCCTCTGAGCTCTCCTGTGGGGCTGGATCATCCAGAGACTTTCCTGAGCCTGCACAGGCCCAAGTGAAGGGCTTTATGTGGCTCCAAGAAGGGTGCGCCCCCTAGCAGGTAGGTTCTCCACAGCTGAGGCTGATCCTGAAGCTACTAACAGCTGGGATTCGTCCACTGACTGCTTGCCCTGTAGCTGGGAACAAATTCTCGGTGAGACATCTGGGAAGCATATCTCCATGTCTTCTAGTAGTCACTAAAAGGCTTTGCACTAGCATGGTTATTGTTTTGTGAGAACTATTTGCAGAGATGGGATTTCTTTTAAAGAATAGATTTAAGCCAGTCATCGTGGTGCATGTCTGTAATCTCAGCACTCAGGAGGCTAAGACAGGAGAACTGCTATGAGTTTGAGGCCATCCTGAACTAGAGGGAGTTCAAAGCCAGCCTAAACAATATAGTGAGATCTTGTCTACAAACAGAAATAAACACAAGACTTGCTGGGCATGGTGGTTGGGAGGCTGAGTCAAAAGGATTTTGAGTCATGGGTTTGAGACCAGTTTGGGTTTCATAGTGAGTTCAAGGCCAGCCTGGACTACAAAGCAAGACCCTGCCTTAAAAAGAAAAAAGACTAGCTACCGTGAAGACGCTATGATTGTACCATTGTCTTTATACTTGTCTGTATTATTTGTATATAGAAATCTAGACATATCTGCCTCTTTATTTTCCAATCTCTAGTCTTAGATGAACTTTTGGAGCACTAGCACACTTTTCACTTTATTTTCTGAATTGAAGGCACGCCCTTAGTCCTTATAGAGTGCTGTTTCCAAGGGCCTCTTCGGAGCCCCAGGCTTGGATGGTTCAACCCTCTCCTGTTGCTGTCCTGCGACCTACAGTGATTACACCAAGTTAGAGCACCAGTGGAAACTGAGTCCCCTGGGTGAGAAGACAAAGCAGACCCAAGCCAGTGGTAATTTTGTCCAGTTGTGGAGAAGAGAACTAAAACATTCCAGGCAAAACTAAACTGACTGAGGCTGGCGTATAGCTCAGGGGCACAACACCTGCCTGTACACCTGCAAGTACATGGTCCTGAGTTTAATTCCTAGTACAAAGGAGAAAAAAAAAACCCCAAAAACTAGAAGCCTAAATTGAATGAATTATTTTATTGATTGGGTTTTAAGGTTGCTTGTTTCAGTAATTTTTAAAGCATGCTATATCTACTGATCTCCTTCTCTATTTAAAATTAGTGTTTTCTCATAGTCTCTAGAACAAAATGTAAAACCTCAGCACGAGCACTGAAGACCACCTGGCGCCTAAACGTGTTCCCAAATCAGCACATTTGAGGCAGGTGCCAGAGGCACAGAGGTGAGTCGTACAAAGAGCCAAAGGGAGGACTGTCCGGTGTTGTGGCTTCAGCCTGAAACTTCTCCTAGAAGTCTGGCGGGCCCAGAGGCAGAGCTCTTGGGAGGCCATGGGGTTGCGAGGGCTCTAATTTCATCAGTGGGTTATTCTACTGCAGAGATCGTCATTTGATGACATTACTGGGAGGTCATGGAAATCTACGGGGGCCTCAGTGAGGGGAGAGAGTCACAGGGACAGGAATTTGAGGACTGCGTTCTGTCCCTGGCCCTTCCATTCTGGCTTTCTCACTTCCTCTGCTCCTTGGCTGCCATTGGACAAGCAGCTTCTCCCAGGCCCTCCCCGTCCCGCCGTGGTGCTCCATCCCACCACAGTGGAGCCCAGTGACCCAGGACTGCACCTCTGAAGTGAGGAGCCAAAGTACATATTTCTTCTTTAATTTTCCTCAGGTTTTTGGTTATAGGGACCAAAAGCTAACTCACACCACAGGTAATTGTTTAATTATACTTATAAGAAATACCAGGGCTGGTGAAATAGCTCAGTGGACTAAGCACCTGTTTAGGCAAGCTCAAGGACCAAGGTTTCAATCCCAGCACCACATGCTGCGCTGGCCCTGCCTCTACCCCCGAGTGCACTGAACTGGGGACTCCGTCCAGGTGTGGTGGTGGTGCAGGCCTAGTCCCAGCGCTGGGCAGGGTGAGAGAGGAGAATCACTACGAGTCTGAGCTGCACAGTGAGACCCTGTACTTAGAAAAAAAATTGAAAGAAATACCACTTTCTATCTAGCTTGGACAGAATAGCCCCCAAAGTCTCATGTATTACAGATTTGGATACTAGAAGGAGCTACTGTGAAGTGATAGAACCTGTAGGAGGTGGGCATTAGTGAGAGGTCCTTGGGTCACTGCAGGGATGTCCTGGATGGAGACTGCAGGACTCTGACCCTTCCTCCTCCTTCTGCTTCCTGGCTCAGCGTTGTGCGAGCAGCCTGCTTCTTACCTTCGCCACTCAGTGCCCTCCTCAGAGGGCCAGTGCCTGGATCTGCCCAGGCTAGAACTGCATTCCCCAAACCCTTGAGCCAAAATAAATAATTTTTAAGTCAATTATCTCAGGTATTATTTTTAAAGTGATAGAAATGTGAAAAATACACTGATCTTTTTTGTTTCTTTCCTCTTCCTCCTCCCTCTACTCCTCCTCCTGAAAGTTTTTATAAAAGCAAATGCAGTCTTCTGTGCCTTAGTAATTCCCTGGCATTAGCTCAGCTCTCTTCTGTCTGGGCAAGAACATCCTGGTATCCACGGATTCAGCCACATCCAGGCTCTGACCATCTCCTACCATAATCTACTGCTAGCTGTGTCCTGCAGTTCCACCCTCAGCAAGGAAATCCAGTCTCACAAGCAGTTCCCCTGCTTTGGGGCGGAGTGGACCTGAGGGGCCACCTTTCCCCACATGGAGAGTCAGACGCCTAGGACTAGAATTCAGCCTGGCCTTTGCCTGTAGTTGAATTTTACTAGCAGGGTGCCCTAACTCAGTGCCATTTGGTTGGTGACCAAGTGACTGGTCTATCACAAAGTGCCAACTGATCATCCCAACCCCAGGTCTGAGTTGTCCCTGTTCCCCTCCTTTGGCCTATCCCAGGGATGCTTCCTGCTTTAAACTGGGCAAATTTCTCTGGAAACATAACAGCTCTTGGCCTGCTACCACATCTCTCCCTGTATTGGGTTCTTTAAATAAAAAACATTCTCTGCCCTCTCGGACAGCTGCTCCTTGGCCCTTTCAAGTGGATGAACTATGCACAAAAATTGGATCCTTGGCCCTAGTTTCTGTTTTTCTTCATGTTCAGATTCATCTTATTTCCAGGGTTGGACTACGTTACAAATTTAAGCTCTTAGGCTTTTTTAAAAAAATCATCTCTGTGCCATTCTGAAGGAACAAGAAGTGGGTTAGGGCGGGAGGAATTAGGAAAGCAATTTAAATTCATTGTGTTGTGGAGATCACGGATGATAAATTGCCAAAAAGGCCGAAAGAGACGACGCCACACACGCCTGCCCAAATGTTTCACTCTCCTCCCCAGTGAGCGCGCTGTGCCAGGGCCTCGCCTAGCGAGGCTGGCTGGGACCCTCACTCAGAGCCAGCACTGTTGATTCACTTAGGGCTGGGTGCCAGGGTTTTCTTCCATCCATATAAAACTAATCAAATTAATGGATGCTACTGGTGGTTCTCATCAAATGCTATCAAAATATAACTCTTTCATGAATAATTCTAAACATCAACTCAAAGCAATTGATTACAAGAATCACAAATCTCAAACGAGGGGAATAATTGATGTTTTCAGCATGGAAACGGCTTGTCAAGGATTCTAAGATACGAGTTACAGGAGCACAGCTATAATCAGTCCATTTGGGTTCTAGAGTTTCCAATTAGCATTTATTTTTCAGTTTTGGCTTCCAGAGAACATGTAAAAGCTGCAGACTTATTTCATCATCTCAATTTCACTCTGTCCGGTCTTGCCTGTGCGCTCAGCAAGTGCTTTATCCACACAGGTAGCACCATGAACTGCTAGCAGAGACCTGTGGGATGGGGCAGTACGTGTCCTTTATTCTGAAAGGTTAGCGCCAGGTAACTGTCTACTGACACTCCGAAATCATGCAACTGTCTACCAACCCAGCACGGTCAACTCACTTAAGCAAATATATGGAAGTAATCGGATAATATATGAAAATAAAACATTACTGTCTCAGAAATTAGATTCCCAGTTGCCCCTCTGATTAAGAAAAAAACAAAACTGTCTCTCATGGTTTGTCCTGACCAGGCCATGAGTGTCTCCCCGGCACCACCCTTACTTTGTACAAATATTTCTAGTTCAACCATGGTACTCTTAATTGGATTTTTTTAGTTTTGTATTTGGTACAGAGTACAGGGTCTCATTAGGCAGCTTAGAGTCCTAGTGACCCTCCTGTTTTCAGCCTTCCCAGCGCTGGGATTACAGGCATGCGCCACCATGCCTGGTCACAGTGGCTGGCTCAGCATGCCTGGAGGGCAGGCCTAGAGCAGCGTGTGGTGCCAGGGATCGAACCCCGGTCCCTGCGCTTGCCGAGGCAGGCACTTAGGCCACTGAGCCATCTCACCAGCCCTTTAATTGGATTTTTTAAATTCACTATCTTTACTCTTTCTCCCCATATCAAACATAAGACACTAATCTGCCTTTCAACGTAAGGATCCTAAAGGATCTGACAGTGCCCACCACCTGTCATAGAGCCCAAAACACATGCACACGTCAGCAGTTGGGCACATTCATAAATGCCTGGAAGCTGATGGCCACCACTGCGAGTAACTCTTGTCACTGTAGAGGCCAAAAAGTGACTTGTCTTAACCTCATGATGTCTCAATACATTCAATACTACAATATTTATACAAGTGCTTATTTTCCTGATTATATACAAATTTTATTGAGACACAAATTGTATTAAAATAAAGCTAATGTACAATCCCCACTCATATCCTGGGCCATCACCATAGTCAGGATCCAATAGTGTATAATGGAAGAAAGATAAAAATTAAACCTACAGGAGAAGAGGTTAGTACTGACACTCTGATAGATAAAAATAAGTAGGTGACATAGAACACAATAATGGGTCACTCAACGCTATGCTGCTTTGAGAATCAAGGAGAGAATACGTGAGGTAATCCTAGTGGTCCTGGGGAATCTAAAGAGGAGACGACGTTGAGCAAAGGCAGATTTGAGCATCAGTGGCTTCTTGGCTGTCAGCAATTCAACATGCCCGCATGACTACAGCACACTAGACAGCAGTGAGGAAATCGAACAGGCCCAGAGTCTTGAGCGCCAGACCAGAGTGTCGATTTTATTAGTGATTCTCAAATTGATGTTTGCAAGAGAATTACCTATACAATTCTAAAAGCTCAGCTCAGCTTCAGCGCAAGCCCAAAGCCACTGACCTGGAACCTTCAGGCGGAAAACATGTCTAGGCATCTCCTGATCAGAAACCCCTCAGGTTCATTTCCTGCTCTTTGTGAGCACAGAGGTGAGTATGATTTCCCAGCATCCTCTGCACGCAGGTAAACTCTGCAACTGAATTCTGGTTGATAGAATGCAAGCAGTGAGGTAAACCACTTACAAACATATTCCTGCAACCTTCTAAGGACCATCACTTCCTCTCTTTCCACACTGGCTAGTGGGTACATAGGGGACTAGAGCTCAGAGAGTCAAGAAATTGCATAGAATATGTCCAAATCTCTTAGCCACCGAATGGCTCCCCACTGAACACTCAATTCCACTGCAAGATGAGCAAGACATGGATTTTTATTGTGCTAAGTAGGTGAGATTTTTGAAGCTATACAAGACAGTATTAAAAACTACTGCTGGCATTGGTCAAGCAATGGCTGTGACTCATCCACATGGCTGACACGGACAAAGGATCTACAATCTGAGGTACAGGATCT
>NDGN011548425.1:2888-15966 GCA_002564285.1 Tympanoctomys barrerae | reverse complement strand
AAAAAAAAAAAAAAAAAAAAAAAAATCACTAAAGCTGCTGCGTCCTACATGGTAAAATACCAGGTAAATGTTGCTGTTTATAATGAAGCAAAATAAGAAGTTTAGTGCCCAAGTGTCACTGGTCACACACAAGCCACCGGTGAGTAGTGACCACTTAGATGGCACCAATTACAGAATATTTCTACCCAAGTGAGTCCTAAAACACCCAACTGGCTCCAGGCACCGGAAGTGTCCTCAAGACAAATTACAAATCCATTTAAAGGAATGCAACACGTAGCACTTTAGTAATTCAGTGAGACCTCGTCTCAAAAAAATGAGTGAATGAATAAAGGAATAAAGGAATGTAACAAAACCCAACAATGCAAAAGTCACAATGTTCAGTCTCAGATATTACAAAGCCAGCAAAGAAATAGGAAAATGGAATTCATAGCCAAGAAAAAAATCATAATTCAATAGAAATAGATCTTTAAGTGAGAAAAATTTTGAATTAGTAAACAACGACTATTAAAAGCTATCTTAAATATTTCCCATATAATCCAGAACATAAAAAAAAAAATCAGGACCGTGGTGAGGAGAGACATGTAAAATATAAAAAAAAAACTCAACTTCTGGCTCTGTCCCAAAGTCAAAATGAATGGGAAAGACAGATGTCTTTAATCCGTTGAGGATATCAGTGCAGCCAGGATATCATGATCGGAGGCACTTGTGAAGAAAAGCTTTCAGGATTGTTTCAGAAAGGGAGCAAGAGTGATGAGATGAGTGTGTTCAAAGCAGGGGTGGGGGGCATTTTGGGAAGAACTCAGCTAGCAATGTGTAATTTTCTTTAAAGCAAAAAGTTTAATTCACCATATTTTTGATTGCACCTTATATAAGCTGCACCCATGTTCCTATTTACTTAAATCATCTCTAGATAATTTATAAAACCTACTGCAATGTGAGTGCTGTATAAATCGTTGTCATACAGCATCCTTGAGTGGAAAACAAGTGAAAAGCTTCTGTATGTTCAGTAAGATGCTATTGTGTATTTTCTTTCTTTTTTTATGTATTTAGTACAGGGTGTACTGGGTCTCGCTACACAGACAGAACTCATAGAGATCTTCCTGCTTTTCAGCCTCCCAAGCGCTGGGATTACAGGGGTGCGCCACCACACCCAGGCTCAATCCCCATCTCAGCATGCCCCGGGGGCAGGGCCTGCATGGCACACTGGGGATCAAGCCTTGGTCCATTCGTCCACCTGCGCAGGTGCTTTAATCTGCTGAGCTTTCTGACCAGCCCTCATTTTGCATTTTCAACACCTGACGAGTTGAGGATAGACTGTTTTAGCCCAGCAAGGGTTGGGAACTAATGCTATCTGCACCCAGAATACAGGCAACTCTTATTGCTTTCCTGTTCACAGGAATAAATTCAAGGTGCAGAAGATTTTCAAAATACTTAGAAAATCCAGAAAACAGATGGTCATATTAATATCAGTCAAAGCAGATTCTCTAACAAGAAATAAACAGGGTTCACTTCAGAATGGGAAAGGGAGCATCTAACCCAGGAGATGTCCATGAGCCTAAAACCAGGACAAAGCAGGGAGCCCTCCAACCACAGTGCTGGCAAGGGTGGAGAGAAGCAGGGATTCCACTGTACTGCTTGCTGGCTGGAATGTGACCAAAGACCAAACACAAAGCTGCACAGAAACTTCAGAGTTTAAAGGCTCTGCTTTCTCACAATGGGTTGGAGAATGCCAGAGTGGCTTAGCTTCCTGGTCTGGGTTCGGAGTGTGAGCCACAGTGTTGGTTAGGGTGGTTCCATCTGGTCTTCCTCAGCTGGTAGGTATGAGAAAAGATAGAAACTCCCTAGATCTAGGGAACACCTGCAAGCAGACCATAGCTGGGTGGTAAACCACTGCTTGCCCCAGCACACAGGCACCTCCAGGTGGGACAGAGGAGAGGTCTCACCGGTGAGGAGCTGTTGCTGCTTAGATTTAAAGTATACCCAAAGCCTCAGGTGCTCATGGGACTCTTGGAAGGGGATTGGAGCAGGAGGGCTCATAGCCAGCTTGTGGTAAGGAGGCAGGGTCTGTTTGGAATGGGGGTGGGGGATCACTGGGGCTGTGGCCTGAAAGGGTTTATCCTACTCCCTGGCTCCTCCCTTTGTCCTCTACTCTGAATCTGCCCCACCCTGAGGAGCTCTTTTCCACCATGCCCCCCTGCCATGCCACCCAGCATGGAGCCAGCTGACTATGAACTGAAAGCTCCACAGTGAGCCACAATAAATCTTTCATTCCTTAAATAGTGGATGTCAGGTATTGTGTCCAAGCCACCAAGAAAGCATCTAAGACAGGAGCCAAGGCATAGGCCCACAGTCAGGTTCACAAGCCCGCGGGACCACTCCTCACTCAGTGGCTGAACAAGCCACTCTGACCCTGAGTCCCTTCATCTGTAAAATTCCAGCCTCACAGAACAGGGACAGGGCCTCGGTGAATTAGTGCACTCAGTACCTGGAACCTGCTAGATGCTAAGCATACATTAGTCACCAGCCCTGGCTTGTTCCCTTGCTTACTGCTGTTCCCCACTCAGCAGCAGCCCTAAGGGATAGTAGGGTAGCCTGCTGTAGATTAAGACTTGGCAGCAGATGCCCTGGGAGATGGGCAGGGCTGGAACAGGCAGAGGTCCCATTCAGGGAGGGTGAGGAGGCCCCTACCAGTTGCCTCCCCTCTCCAAGTCTGTAGGAGAATCTCTAGGGCTGTGCAGCACCTAGGAGGTGGTTGGGACCTCCCTGGGAGGCAATGGGCCAGCCCTGCAGGGAAGGTTACGTTTAAGGGTGACTCCCAGATCCGGGCACAGGAAGGGCATGGAGCCAGACAGCAGCACTACTCTCTCATCCATTCAGAACTCCAGGACTGGGCCGGCCTGATAGCTCAGTGGACTAAAGCACCTGCTTAGGCAGGCACAGGGACCCCAATTCAATCCCCAGCGTGCCACGCCTGCCCTACCCCTGGGGCATGCTGAGACAGGGCCAGACTTGAGCAAGGTGGCACATGCCTGCAATCCCAATACTTGGGAGGCTGGAAACAGGAGGACCACTACAAGTCCAGTCTGTGCGGTAAGACCCTATAAACCCTGCACTAAATACACACCCAAAAAGAAAAAAAAAAAAAAAAGAACTCCAGGACCTCAGAGGCACACAGGGCTATGAGCTCTGCTCCATGCATTGGTGACATCACCGTGCTGTGGCCCGCATGAGGGCAGCTCTGGAGCATGTCCAGGGCTCGGGCTCCAGCCCTGCATGAAGATTATCCTTGTGTGTTCTGCACAAAGAACTCTCTGAGATGCAGGCTCCTGCTGCCTGGGACACAACATGGAGCGTAAGAAACCAGAGAGATCCAAGTTCTCACATATCCTTTGGGGCATCAAACAGACCTGACAGGTGCCCACAGTGCCCTCATCCCTGAAACCTCCCCTTACCTTTGTCCCCTGCCACCCAGCACCAGCACCCCAGAACTGCTGCGCTCCTCTCCTGTTCCTTGTTTTCCCCTCGGGCTTTGTCACCTGCTGACACCACGTGACTTAAGATCCACCACATTTGTCATCTCTTTCCCTCCATCAAGAAAGCAAACAACATTAGTACAAACTCTTTTTGGTTGCTTTCTTGATGGAGGGAAAGAGACAAAAAACTAGGTGGATCTTTACACAATATCATGTCTGCATCTTGTCCTCTGAATAACTACTACGAAGACAACAATATGCAGTATATTAATTATTGTAACAGTCCTACTAATCTGTTTTGAAATTGTTTCATTGCTATTTTATCTTTTGTTTCATTAAAATGAATTTTTAAAAAAGAAAGAAAGAAAGCCGCAGACGGTAGGGAGCTGCCGCGTTCTCTACCATGAACAACACGCCTGGAATACAGGAGATGGTCAATAAATGTGAGGGAAGCAGGAGGGAGGGAAAGCATGGAGGAGAGGAGGGGAGGTTGCCAGATCAAGATGGAGTCACTCATGCCAACTTCCAGAAGATAAAGCCAGGCATCATGAAGGGGTGGTCCTCAGGTATGACTTACCTGACCACAGATCTATTGCAACGGAGCTTGCCACACTGCAATTTGGCACAAGGGATGCCTCTATGAGAATACCTGCCCAGCAGCTGTCCATCCAACCTTGGGAGGATGCTGCCCTTGTTCTTAACCCTGAAGCCAAGGGCAATTGTTTAGAAACAACTCATGTGGCTTCACTCACTCTACTGTTGAAAACTCTAGCCACCCTCGTCTCCCTGATATGCCCACAATCCATCAGGGCACAGACTGCAATCTGCAAGCTTCTGCTCACTCTGATAAAGCCATTCTATGCTTAGAGTCACTCTGATTAAGTACACAGTGTGGGGAGAGAGGGAAGGAGGGACAGAGGCAGAGAGAGAAGCAGCAGGGGAGGGTGTAGCTTATCCCCAGATGCAGACCTCCAGCATTCTCATGGTGGGACTCAAAACCCTGGAAGCCCATGAAATGACAAGGAGATCACAGCACCCAGCTGGCCTGGAGAGGCCTTGAGGCCATCCCCACAGCCTGTGGCCATACAGGCCTCCCACAGCAGCCACTGTTCCAAGGCAGCCACAGAAGAAACCTGTGGAGCCGCCAGCAAGTCATTCCCAATGTACACACCTCCCCTCCCCTGATTGGCACTGGGCCTTGGTGTCTCAAGTCACTGATGCTGAGGTGGTTTACACTAAGCACAGGGCAATCAGGAAAAGGGGACACCCCAGTAGGTCTTCACCAGGCCCCACTGTGTTACTGGGCACAGGGGAGAGACAGGGTGTTTGTGCTGCAGCTCAAGGAAGAAGAAGAGCAGGAAAGGGGTGGGGATAGGAGGGGTCTCTAGGAATTAGAAGGCCCAGAAGGGAGCACCATGGGACCAGGTGGTATGGCCAGGTCAGTGCCCCTAGAGAGGGCTGGACCAGCCTGCCAAAGGGCCTCCTCTTTTGCAAGTGGGAATGGCTGTGTCATCTATCCTCCTGTGGACCTATGGACCCACTTTCCTCACATGGGGCCCAGGGACAGGCTGCTAAGGCAGTGCTCTGAGCCAGATGAAATCAAGTGAGGACCACAGCTCTGTACCTCAGACCTGCAGGCTTTGTGTCCAGCCTAGAGCCTTAGCTGTCACTTGTGGTCATAGCAACAGAAAGTCAGCATCGCCGGAAGTCAGAAGTTCCATCCCTGCTTCTGGACTGGGCTGTAGCAGCAGTTGGTGGGGTGATGGGAAGTCCTAGGCTGTGTGGTGACCAAAGCAAAGGACTCATCCCCAGGTTATTGAAAGGGTGACCTCCCAGTCCCAAAGGCCTCCTGAGAATTCGTTGCCAGGAGACAGGGTGGGCTAGGAGTAGGGAGAGGAGCAGGGGGGAGGGAGGCCTGACCTGTGGGGTGTCAACATTCTAAGTCCCACGATGGGGCATGGGGAGCTGTGTAGCCCCCTGAGGACACTGAGGCCAAGTTGAGGCTGAGGGGCACCAGGCCCAGCCAGATAGGCAGGCTGTATGGTTGGCATGGGTAGCCCAGGTTCAGGGCACAGGGAGGCCAGACCCTGCCCCAAGCCCCTCCCTCTAAGTTCCACCACTGAGTAAACAGAGATGAATCTTCCCCATAAAGAGGGACTCTGGCTGATGCCTTTACTAATTGCCTGCAATAAAACTGCTAAATAAAGCACAGGGAGGGAGAGATGGATCTATGGGAGGCGTGCCCAACAGGACAATTAGGCTTGAGAGATGAACCTCTGTGCAGACCAGGCATGGATTATTAATAAAATCGGCCCTGAGCTCAGCTGGGATGAAAGGACAGAGCCCCTGGCTCCCCACCCTGACATCAGGGAAGTCCTCCAGGATTGGAAAGCTGCAGGGGCAATCAGGCAGCACCTAAGGACCTGGCCACAGCTCATACCAGTCCCAAGTCCTCTTTCCAAGTTGTAAGGGCTGTGCCTTCCCTGCCACTGCCTATCAAATGACCCTAAAACTTAGCCACTGAAAGCAAGAAATGCTGATTGTCTCCAGGCTTCTGTGGGTCAGGGATTAGGGCTAGGCTGGATGCTTGTGTGCTATTGAGTTGCCAATCAGGACTAAAGCAGGAAAAAAAAAAAAAAGATCATTATGCACATAGTTCCACTGCTTCTGCATGCCCTGTAATATTTATCTGTAAGGAAAGAACTGAAGATCACTGGTTAGCACTGGGAAGAAATAGGAAGGGCATTTCTAGAGGCCAAAGCCATTGACAGATGCTGCAATTAAGAATGAGCTGCAGAGAATTCCAGAAGCAGAACCAAATGTAACTCTCCCAAAAATACATATTTAAGAGGAAAAGCCAGTGCGTCTGAAAAGCTAGCATTTGCTTGAGGGGTATGTGGCGTCTCTGAGCAGATATGGGGATGCCAAACCCAGTCAGCAGGGGCATCTCTGGAGGGAAAGGTGAGGAAGGAGGGCCCCCAAAACCATCTTTCTCATCTGGAGTAGTGGATGATAGGTTATGGCCTGAGTACAGACAGCTAAATTATCAAGGCCTTGATCCAGCATGGCTGAATCCCCAACACAACAGCTTATGTCTCCCCCCACCCCACCCCCACCCCCGTGACCACCTCCTCCTTCTTTCCTCCAACCCTGGACACAACTTCCTTTGACCTGTCCTGCCTACACAAGGGAGCCTCCAATCAGCTACTTGCGTGTCACTAAGCCTGCCCTGCAAACTCCACCCCCAGCAAAAGGCCACAAAGTCTCTTTCTCCCTGTCTCAGGTCAGAAGATCCACCCATCTCCCTGCCTCAATCCTCTCCTGGTCTTCAGAGTTAATAAAGGCTTCTTCTGCCCCTTATTTTGGCTTCTCTCCACATTGTCACCACTACCATCATTGCTGCCACTAAAACCTATCAGTAGAGGGTGGGGATCCAAGCACAGGGAAGAGCTCACATCGTTGTGTGATGCTTTGCTTGCCACAGAGTCCTCTGCCAAGAAAAGCAGGCTGGCGTTCTGTTCCATCACCTCTTGATGAATTGTTCCAAAAAGTCGACAGTTTAATCACTTATTTCGCATCCGTTTCACATCTTCCTGTTCCACCAATACAGACTCCCCATTAGCTAAACTTTCTCCACCTTGAAAACAGTTTCCTCTGACAAGCACAGGAAAAGATGCTGGACTTCAGTCCTCGTTAGGAAAATACCAATGCAAGTCACAATAGCATGCCACCGTGCATCCCCTGGAACTGACACTCAAAAAAATTAACTAACAGCATTGGTGAGGATGTGGAGAAGCTAGAACACATGTGCACTGTTGGAGGAAAGAAAAATGGAGTAGCCAACAGAAGATGGTAAGGCAGTTCCTCAAAAGTTAAAATAAAAATAGAACCTTCATGTGATCCAGCAACGCCACTTCGGGGTATAACCAAAAGAACTGAAGCAGAGAGCTGAAAAGATATTTACACAGCAATGTTCAGGGCAGCCTTCTCCACAATAGCCAAAAGGTAAAAGCAAGCTGCGTACGTACTGCAGAGAAACAGACACACAAAGTGTGGTCTACACATTCAGTGCAGTTTATTCTGCCTTCAAAAAGGAGATCTGACATGTGCTAGTACACAGATGAGCCTTGAAGTCATTATGTCAGTGGAATAAGCCAGGCACGAGGGGCAAGCACTGTATGTATCCACTGCTACGAGGTCCCCCAAGTAGACAAATTCATAGAAACAGGAAGCAGAACAGTGGTTTCTGAGAACTGGGGGAAGTAGAAGTGGATAACTGTCATTTGATGGGGACAGAGTTTCCATTTCATGAGATGGAAAGGTATGGGGATGGATGGTGGCCGCAGCTACAAAACAGCATGAATAGCCTTAACACGGCAGAAGTGGACAGTTAGAACCAGCTAAGACCATGGCTTTACTTATGTGTAGTGTACCATAATTGTACAAACTAAAAAACAAAACAAATTCCTCTGTCTCATAGTTGTCCTGTAGGTTAATTGCCTAGAATTGGAAGATTACACAGAAGTTCTGGAAGCAGTTCTACAGTCCTCTTTAGGAGATGTCTTTAGTTGTGCTCTCATGGCTGCCTAAGTGTCCTGGATCAACTCAAAATTTCATCTTTTAGGGTCATTTCGACTTTCAGAAAGGGCCAGAAGTCACATAGTCCCAGATCTGGTGAATAAGGTGAACAAGGACATACTGTCATGTTTTTATTTGACAGAAATGACCTTAAACGTTTGATAGTTGGGGATGATCAAAAGCTACAGTGAATGTATAGTTTATGTTCACTTTAGAAGTATTGTAGACTGACAGTTTGTGTCCTCCAAAATCATATGCCTTGACCCTTGCTGTAGTCATGAATAGAGACAGGGCCTTTAGGGAGGAGATGTGGCTGGGAGGGCACTGATCCTCTAGGACCCCTGTCCTTATAGGAAGGGACACCTGGGATATGTCTTGCTCATGCACCCAATTTCCTCTCCCTTCGAGCCACCTCCCCCATCACTACACATACAAGGTGAAAGGCCACCTGTGGGCATCAAAGAAGATGGTCACCTGCTAGCTGTGATAGATCATTGTGGCAGACTGACAACTGGTGGTCAACTTGGAGTATCCAGGTGAACTGAACCAGCATGGTACTGGGTGTGGGAGACCCACCCGAGGATCACTGCCAGCAGCCTAAGAGGCAGAACTGGAGAAGAGAAGCTGCTGGAAGCTGTTGGCTTTCCCAATAAACTTGACTGTTCTCATCAAAGGAGCTGAAGACCTTGCTGTCACTGAGAATGGCTATAGTTCACTTTGGAGGAGGTCCGGTCCTCACACTGAGCATCACTTCCTGGATCTAGATGGTGCTTTGCTCAGTCTCCTGGAGACGCTTGTCTGTCATGCTGGCTTTCCTGGCAGGACGCTCGATCTTCTCATCATCAGAGGACCTTGAGACCTTGCTGTTGCTGATGATGGCTATGGTCCTTTTCAGGGGAGCTCGGGTTCTTACTTTGAGTGCCACTTTCTGGCCCCAGTGCAGATCCCTCAGCCTGCTACCATCAATCCTTCATCCCACCGGCACAGACTTTCTAGCTTCCACCACTGACCTTTGGGCCTTTCCAGCACAAATCTATGAAACAGTCCTGCATGAGGTATTGTGGCTTGGCCTCCAGTTGGACTCACGAGGGTCATTGCTCTAGGTATTCAGCTGGACTCAGGCAGGACATTACATGGGATCGAGGCCCTCAAATGGATTCTTCATTCTTTAGTGGGTGGACAGAGTTCTTGTACTCTTTCAGTAATAACTCTTTGGGTGACTATTGTGAAATAATCTTATAATTAAGTGTCCCATATTGTATTGTTACTCCTTGCAGAGCCCCATACTATAACCACTCTCCTGGGAACCAAGCCAGATTGTACCTGACCTTAGAATCCCAGACCCCTAACTGAAAAAGTATATTTCTTCTGTTTAAGCCACCCAGCCTATGGAGTATCTGAGGGCAGTGTGCTGACCAATGGATCTTCTGTGGAGTTTTGTTAATTACCCCGATTTAATGTTTTAAGTCATCATACCTAACAAATCATATCTGATGTTGTCTTTAAAAAAAAACAAAACTCTATAGCTAACGTGTGATCCCATGTGCATTACAGGCTCACAATAAGAAAAAGATCAAGAAGGATCCGTGGGTGCCCAGGCTGGCATGGGAGCAGAGCTTCCATGAGTGCCAGAGCAGTTCTGTACCCAGACAGAGGGTGGTCGCAGGAGTGAATCTGCGTTATGACTGCTCACACTGCCACCACCATCACCCCCTTGAACAGGAACACGTGCCAAACCATGGGGTCCTGAAGGCTTGCAGGTCCATTCCCACCTCAGCTTGGATCACCACACCATCCTGTGTCTGTTGGCTGTGTGGCCTGGCAGTAGCACCCTTCTCAGTAGCTGAGGCAGAAAGATTTTGAGTTTCCTCCAGTCCATAGTGGGATCCTGTCTGGAATAAAAAGGCCTTGGGGTGGAGCTCACTTTCCTAATGTGTGCAAGGCCCTGGGTCTAATCCCCAGTGCCTGAAATCAACAAGTTCTCCTTAAGGAAAGTTGGGTGGAAAGTGCATGGAAATAGTGTGCTATTCTTGCAAACTATGTGATAATAAAAGTGCAGTGAATGCTTCAATTAAAAAAAAAAATTACAGGAAATGACACATTGCCCTTAAATCTCCCTCAAAATGCACTCTTTCCTTTCAAACACACTTTGTCCATTGCTCTTACCATGGATGACCTCTTTCAAGACTGTCTTTAGTCACCTTGTGTGGCTACCTTGATGTCCTTCCTGAGTTGATTGAAACTTTTAGCGTTTGTGGTCATTCTAACCCTGGGGAAGAACCAGAAATTGTACAGAGCCAGATATGGCAAATAAGGTGGATGAGGACACGCTGTGATGTTTTTATTTAACAGAAATTGCCATAGACACTCTATCAATAAGGAATGATAAAGAACTACAGTGAATGTTTGCATTTTTTTTAAATTGCAATAAAAGAAACATTACTTCCCCTCAAAATATGCTACCTCGCCTTGAGCACATTTATCTCATTGTTCTTGGCAATGTATCTTTTACTCTAAGAAGTTTTAAATCGAAGCCTTTGCCATATTTCTCAATCACCTTTGCCTACGGATCTAATATCATCTGAGAATAATCCAATAATTGGAGAACAAATGATAATTTGTCCCTTCCTAGAGATAGAGCCCACCATATGGTGCATCAGATGAGGTGCTGCTGGACTCCTGGGCCAGTACCTGCGTATTTGCCAGTCCACTGCAGAGCCCCTATGACCTTGACCTTGCACCCTCTGCCTTTGTGCTTCTTTCTGCCCACAGGCCTCTCCAGTAGCCTTAGTCTGAGCTTCTCACTGTGGGCTGGAATAGCTCAGTCCACCTGGTGTGGGCACAATGCTCCTCGCTATCTCTTCCCACCTAAATCTCATTGCTTTTACCTAGCAGATGGGAAAGCTGAGGCTAAAAGAGGCAGAAGACATGTGAAAGCCCCGTAGCCACGGGTGGTATATGATCTTGGATTCAAGGCCAGGTCTGGGGATGCCCAGCTGGGCCCGTGCTCTTCAGTTGGCCACTTCAGGCTGGCCTTCGGGGCAGGTGCCAGGCCAGCCTGGGGCAGGCACTGATCCAGGCTGGGGCTGAGCAGCTGTTCTCCCAGTCCCAGCTGTGCTGCGCTTCTGTCCCAGTAGATAAAGTGCTCCACTTAGAAGCAGCTCCTCCAGGCTGCGGGACCATTAGCTCTCTGCCTCCTGGAAAAGCCATTTGGCCTGCGCTGACAGATGTGGCCATTACACAATCACTTAGCCCCTCTCCTTGCCCGTAGCAGACCCGGGGGGGAGGGGGGAGCAAAGTCCCCAGTGGTGGGGGTGGGGTCCTCAAGATCCACTTCCGGGTGTGGCCTCCTCCCAGTTCTAGAGTGCATTTTTCAAGGCCACATGGAGGCAGCAGGAGGCAGCCTCTGGCAGCAGGGCCATAGCCAATGACCTTGTCCTCCTGCTGCCACAGGCATCCCTGTGACAGCCTCGTGCACTGGATGTGAGGGTTATGTCTACCACACAGATGGAGAGGAGGCCCACAGACGTGAAGTGGCTTGCTCTGGGCCACATACCTGTCAGTGCCAACCCTGATTCCTAGTCCTTGTGAGGCTTACCCAGCCCCATGTAGCTGCTGTCACCCTATCGGGGTGTCACATATTGAACAACCACCCCCACATATACCCAGCACAGAGGGAAGACCACTGAAGAGCAGCGGCCAGGCTCCAGAGAAGCTGACTGGTCCAGATGGGCCTCGTCTTCCTAGAAATATCAGATACAGGTCAGGCTTAAGTACCCAGAGGCCAGGTACTAGACAAGAGTACAGAAGAGACCCCAAAGGCTTCCAGGGACCCTGTGGGTGCTGCTTGACACCAAGACACCTTGCTTTGTCCTGAAGTGGCTCAGAAAGGTGGCATTCTCATCCCTGTATGGGCAGAGCACAGGGCTAATCTCTAACACCTGCCCTCGGTAAGAGGCGGGATCCTACACCCACACAGCCTCCTGCTGGGGGCATAGTAGACTCCCATCAGCCTGCTTTGCCAGGATCCTACAGTTTTGATTTGTTGTCCCTGGAGGCAATGAGAACATGGCTCATGTGCCCCAGGTCCGAGCTGAGAGCACAGTGGACACACCCCACCTTGTGTGTCTGTGCACACATTCACAGCATCTGTCATGCAAAATATTTGGTTGTGTCCCTGCATGGAGCCCAGGATAGAGCTGAGTGGCTGCTTTTCTTAGTGATGAGTCAGAGTCCCGTGCTATCTCTTCCTTCCTGAAACACAGTGACCCATCCAGTGATTTCCATGGCAGTGGGCCCAGCTGGCCCACCTCAGGCCCCCACACACACCCAGTTCTTCCCCAGACTCACCCACAGGGAGGGGTGGGCATTGCCAGCTAGACCAATGATGTTCCTTCCCTGGAGGGTAAGGCTCCACCTACAAGGAACCTGGGGAGCCTACCATGAAGGATGGAACAGGGTCTCTCACACTCAGGGGAGGAAGGGGCTGGCCAAGGAGGGTCTCTCAGCTTCAGTGTGTGGGTCACTTCAGCCTGAGATGGTCAACTGTGCAGTCATCTCCAGCTCTGTGACTCGTTCCTGTTGTTCTGCCGTCTGGGATCTTCAAGGCTCTGTTGTACGTGAGCTTGTTGGGATAAGAACCAGTCACTTCTTTTGAACTTCCTCTGGGCCAGGCACCAAGCATCTGTCTATTGCATCCAATCTTCAAGGAGTCCTAGGAGGCTGCAGCCATTAGTATGTAAGAGAACCCAGACACAGACAGCTTAAGTGACTTGTCTGCAACCACATAGCCATAAGAAGTGGGATTTCAGACAAACAGCAAATTCCCATCTCCCTTCAACTCTGAATTTGTCAGTTTCACTTTGGGGCTGGGAGTAGCGGTAGAGGCCTTGCCTAGCATGCACAAGGCTCTGGCTTTGATCCCAGCATCACAAAACAAAAGATTCACTTCTGATGAAGCCAGGAGAGAGTCTCTCTCTCTCTCTCTCTCTCTCTCTCTCTCTCTCTCTCTCTCTCTCTCTCTCTCT
>NDGN011548422.1:5022-15954 GCA_002564285.1 Tympanoctomys barrerae | reverse complement strand
CACACACACACACACACACACACACACGTACACACATGCTGGCACACATCACTTTGGCCATCAAACACTGGCTGAGCCCCAGCCAGGTCCTGGTGGCCCACTCATGGATTCGGGTCTGAAGCTGATGGTTAGAATTAGGAAGAGTGATCCCATGATACACACAGGACAGTTGGGAATGAGTGACAGGGGCACCCTGGATCCCATTTGACTTGGGATAAAAGAGAACATGCTCTGACCTGGCTGCTTTCTGGGTAGCCTCAAAGGTCAGTGCACAGAACCCAGGAGTGTCCATCCATCCAGCGATCTCAGATTGAAGGATGCAGATCTCAGGGAGCTCTGTCAACCCATGAGGCATGGCGGGCCAGGACTCCCTTCTCAGTGCAAAGGTCCTCAGAACTCTAAATCACTCCTCATTCCAAACCCTGGAGGCCCACCAGTGAGAACAGAGGCCTCCCTTTCACTTGGAGCCTCCCAACCCTGGAGCCCTGTTTCCCACAGAGCAGATGCCAGACTCCCTGCCCCAGAATTCCCAAAAGACCTTGCTGAAGCTGGTTTCCTAGGTTCTATGCCAGTCCTCCTGGATCAGTTCCCTGGGGTTGAGCCTAGGAATCTGCATCCTGAAAGGTCTCCTCTGATCAGTTTTGTTCTTCACAAAGACTGAGAACTACCTCTCTGGAGACATATTGCACCAGATTATAATCTCATCTATGGCTACAGACTTAAGATTCTACTGTTTTAATTCCACAAAAATTCAATTGTTTCAATTCATCAAAAATCTGTTTAAAGTGGGCTGGCCAGATAGCTCAGCAGATTAAAGTGCCTGCTTAGGCAGAGCGCAGCAACTGGGGTTCGATCCCCTGTGTGCCATGCCTGCCCTGCCCCCAGGGTGCACTGAGATAGCAAATGAGACTGGGTGTGGTGATGCGCCCCCTGTAATGCCAGCTCTTAGGAGGCTGAAAACAGGTGAATCACTACGAATCCGATCTGTGTAGTGAGACCCTGTAGACCCTGTAGACCCTGGACAAATACATGAAAAAAAAAGTCTGTTTTAAGAAAAAAATTCTACTTTAAACACAGAGGACCCTGCCTACAGGAAAACTACAGAGATTTCAGTCTTGCAGCAATGCCATTATACAACATATTAGGACTATCTTTCCATAAATTAAAAAAACAGGGCTCAGAGAGTGCAAACAACTCACCCAAAGTCATCTAACTGCCTACATCTAGGGTCCACACCCTTCATTTCAGACCCCTGCTCTTTGCATTCTCTCTGCCCTCCAGTACTGAAGAGCAGAGCACAAGAGCCAGGACAGCAGAGCTGAAAGAGTCCTTAGACAACAAATGGTTCCAGGAATACCCAAGAGGTTCTAATTGTCATTTCAACTCTAAGCAGTTGACAGTGATTGTCTCCATGTGTGGAGAGGGCTCTGTGGCCACGTTCAGGGTCACCAACAAAGATGCTGCAATTGATTAATCATGGTCTGCAGTGGGTGCAGAAGCAGGAAGTGGCTGCATATGTGCCACATATGTACATTAGGCCTGTATATGAGCGTATCTCTCATTTTACTGATGAGGAAACTGAAGTTCAGAGAGAAAGCAGTTGCTCACTTCTGTAAAGCTGTAGAGTTGGGACTGCACAAGAACCACGGTCTCCTAAATTCTGGTCGAGAATGCTATATGCTATCCAGCATACTTCTGCCATGTAGCCTAGACAGTTCAACTAAGAAATGGACTACACTGTCCAGGTCAAGGACCTCCTGGTGTTGATACAAAAAGTTCTGGAGAGTCCAGAGAACAACGTGGAGGCCGAAGTGGTGGGAGAACCAACCAGAGAGGCACTTCCTCCTTTTTATCTCTCTCAAACGCAGGAGTAGGGGAGAAGAAATCCCCATTCTGAGCCCTCACCGGGGTCGGGCATTGCGCCTAATACATTGACCCTTGCAATTACTCTGTAAGGAAGCTCCATTTTGCTGATGAGAAAGCAGTGGAAGAACTGAGCCAACATCACACACCCTAAGTGGCCAAGCTAGAACAGGCCCACAGGTCTTATGGCTCCACATCCCACTGGGACCATAAAGGAAGGTTTAAAGCCTGGGCGTTGGGGTAAGAATCACTTTATTTTGAGGCCTAGCTCTTCCTCATATTAGCTCTGAATTTCTCCACAGGCCTTAACCTCTTTTGTGCCTTGATTTCTTCATCTGTAAAGTGGAGAAATAGCAGAGCCTAGCACAAACTGCTATTAAGATTAAATAAAATAATATATGGAAAGTGCTCAGCTACATCTGGCACCATCCATGACAGCTCTTACTATTCCCCAGCACCACACTGCCCCAGGCATATCACTTGGACATCATCAACTACTGCTGGCCTAAGTGTCCCACTTGGGTAAGACCCATTTTGAGCTTATCTTGCTCATTTCACTTTCCGCCAGAGGAAGTTAAGACCTAGACTTCCATCTGCCAATATATGAAAATGCTGGAGAGCGATGTCTTTGGAGAGTAGGACCCACAAGCAGACTCACCTCAGAATAACCGCCACAAGATGGCAGCCTAAGAAGTAGCCATACACCACTAGAGCTCCTCTAAGTCAGGCCTTAACCTGGGCTTTTCCATTAGATAAGGTCTTCCCCCCATCTGCTCACCCCCAGCTCCCGACACCTCCCACCCACCCCACCCCACCCCCATCACCTCCTCACCAGTGTTCCTGGCCTGACTGTGCCTGAGAGCCTCTTCAGATTAGACCCTAAATCTGCCACTGCTTTCTTGGCCTCTTTGGGGATCCTTAGAGCAGAGTGGTTGGAGCTTTAGCTCAGAATGTGAGGTAGCTTGCTTTCTTTCATCTACTCGTTGTTGCCCAAAACATTTTTTTCTTTAATGTATTTAGTAGAGGGTCTACAGAGTTTCATTACACAGATCCGACTAGTGGTGATTCTCCTGTTTTTAGCCTCCCAAGAGCTGGGATTACAGGCACACGCCACCACGCCCAGTCTCTATCGCCATCTCGGCATGCCATGGGGGCGGGGCTCCTAGGGTACTCTGGGAATCAACCCTGGTCCTTGCATTTGCCTATGCAAAAAACATTGATAAGTCTCTTTTAAATGCTTCTTTGATAAGCTAAGAGCCCTAGAGGATATACTTAAACAAAAAGTGTCACTAAAAGGGACAACAAATAAAAACTACTATAAAATCTGTGATGTCTGCAAAAAAAGGATTTTTGGGAACATTGCAATCTACTTTTATGTCTTCTGATATATTTAACTCTGCAAAATATGTTAGGCTGTCAGTCTGGGCTCTGTTTATTAAGATGACAATAAAGAAAGGACAAGAGTCTTTATTTTCTATTTTTGTATCCAAAGAAGTGGAGAGGTGGGAAGCCTGAGAGTGCACCTCCAGTGAGATTCACTGTGGGCCAGCATCGCCTCTGACTCCAGATCCTGGAAGAGGGCCCATCTGCCCTCCATTCATTCCACAAACTGGCATTTATTATGTACTTCTCTTGGCAGACACTGAACTAAGGGCTTCATATACATTATTTCACTGAATCCACCTCATAACACCTTACGCAAATAATCTACTGAGGTTCAGCAATATTAAGGAAACTTCCTGAAGTTCTCAGCCAGGAAATGGTGGATCCAGGAAGCAAACTCAGTCTCTTTAGCCCAGTACGTAATTTTCTCAGCAATTTCCCTTCCCTTTGCTAAGCACCTAGGAAGGCACACACTGGTGAACATCAGGGGGAGACAGCCGTGGCTCAAGGCCCTTTGCCTCTACTTAGGGGCAGGAACAACAGTCAGAGTTGCCAGCACCAGACTGTGTAGTTCACTTGGAAATTTATAGCAAGACTCATGGCCTAGGGCTGTACCAGTGGCTTATCTGCCAGAATCCCAGACTCTCCCCATTTTGACTGCTTTTCAGTGGAACAGGTGATGGAAGAAGACTCAGCCGTGTTCTGATGACAAGCATGATATAACCTTCACCTGACCTTGCTGGCTACCCATGGATATCCCGGTCCAGAGGCAGCACAATCTGTCGAGCAGATCCAATATCAAGACTGGTGTTGAAATCATCATTTTTCCCTCCTATGAACTGCTGTAACCAAGAGAAGCACTTTCAAAGGGCAGCTGATAAAATTACTATCTTGACCTTCCTTTTAGCTAAAACCAGACAGTACTGAAAACTGAAAAGCTTTTCTATTTATTAGCTATAATTGGTTTCATAGTTGATTTTCTAAATAAAAATAAGATGTATCAACCAAGGATGAGCTGACCAAGCGTGAGTGTGTGTGTGTGTGTGTGTGTGTGTGTGTTTGCCTACCCTATTGTGTGAGTTGGGTCTCATCAAGGAATCAGAACCTATGATTCCTTCCAATCCTCTTGTTCAGCCTCCACAGACAAGATTTCTATGCCCCCAACTTCATGAAATATGCAGTCTCCTGAGTACATCATCCTTGATTTCAGTTTGGAAAGGAACAGCCTCGAGTAATCACTATATCCACAACCCTCAAAATAAATTAAAAATGTAAAATAAAGTATTTCTTCTATTCAACAAATATTTACTGAGGGAAAGATAAGGTGCTGAAAACACACATACACATATTTTTAAAAAGCCTCTGGTCTTACACAGAGTAATAATGAGCAGAGGGAAGGAATCAAATAATCATATAGGCAAAAAAAATACCAAAAATAAATTACCAGTAACAGTGGTAGCTTAGCTAGAGTGGTGGTGATGTGGATGGACAGAGGACAACAGGACAGCGTAGACTTTCAAAAGCACTAGGCTTTGGACAAACGGACCTGGGCAGTGATATGAAGGAAGAGCCAAGCATGAGTGGCCAGAAGAACTGTACTGTGTTGGAAGTGGTTCATGGGTCAAATCTTAAGCATGTGAGCCCGGGTGCCTGGGTGTCCTCTTCATGGAGAAATTAGGTGAGTCCCTGTGTAAATGGGCTTGCAGCCCTAAAGAGCCAACTGGATTAGAAATAGAAATGCAGCTGTTGGATTATAATGGAAGCCCTAGGCATGATGAGGCTGATTGGGTAGAGGATGGATTGAGAAGAAACTCCAGGACAGAACTAAGTCTTGGGGAAATGTTGCCACTGAGCTACTCTTGCTGTCTGCCTAGGAACAAAAGATTCTATTCGTTTCACCACCACTTCGGTGGTGTGAATCCCAGCTCTGCCACTCCCCTTTGTGCACCCTGGAGCCAGGCACTTACTTAGCCTCTGTGAGCCCCAGTGTCTCAAACACTCTTTGTCCACCTTCGATCTCTCTCATTTTGCCACCTTCTTGCTCATGCATGATCTTTACTGCTTCAAAACAACCTCTGCCCCCACCCCATACCACAAACCTCTTCACCAAAAGGAACAGAGCTCCAGAACCAGCCACCTCCCTTCTGAGGGATCTTCAGGCCTAGATGCTCTTTGGAATCACCAGCACAGCTAACAAGATATTGACATCCCAGTCCCACCTGGAAATGCCAATCTATTGGGTCCATGTAACCAGTCGGGTGTACATTTTTCGAAGCTCATCCAGCACTGCTCATGTTCAGCCAGGGGTGAGAATCACTCTTTTACAACCAGAAAAGCTAGGATCACCAAAATTGGCCACATCATTCCCTGACTTTTCACAAGATACTATGATGAAAGGACTTTAAAATAAAATTTAAAAAGAAAGGACTTTAGCACTGCTCCTGGCAATTCTATGCAGGTTCTTCCCAGGAGTGTATCTGTTTCAAGACTTCAGCCATCTTTATACTATTTTGATAGTAGGGTTTTTTTGTTTGTTTGGTTGGTTGGTTGGTTGGTTTTTTTGTTTTGTTTTGTTTTGTTTTGGTGGAAATGGGGATTGAACTCGGGCTCTTATGCTTGCCAGGGAAGCACTTATTCCATTGAGCCCTCTCCCCAGCCCTATACTATTTTGAAATCAGAATTTTAATTTAAGTCCAGAAGAAGATGCTAAACTATGCTTTTCAGGACCTTGGAGACCACAGGACACCCTGACATGCCTTGGGAAACAGGAGGGAACATGCTCTGAGGTCCCCAAACCCTACTCCAGCCAAAGCATCCCCATTTCTATCTATTATGGACATTAGAGAAGTTACCAATTTCAGAGATGAGCATATTTCCAGTTAGTTGGAGGCAAGGCCTTCCTCACCTCCCAGAATGCAACAGACACATGCCATTTCCAGTCCAAAGTTCCTTCTGCTCTACCAAGCCACCGTTTTTGCAGTCACAGTGGCCCTTCCTCTGCCTGGTGGGCTGCCATTAGGGCACAGAAAAGGGGAACACAAACCCCCACAGGCCAAGAGGCCTCCCTGCCCTGTGTGTACTCGATCTCCGGGTCATTCCTATCAACCCCCTCAGCCGTGGTGTCAGAAAGTGCAGGCTTGCACTGAGAACAGGGTCACTTGGAGCTGCCTGTTTATTTTCCTTCCTGGACACATTGGTGACTTGGTGTTTGAAAAGCTCCAACAAGGCTGGACTGAGAGTCCACAAGAGAATAGACAGTCACCTCGAGGAGGCCTGCTGGTGATTTGGAATGTCCCTTTGGAAGGCTTTTTTAATAAACTTTGTTTGTATCTGTCTTGATGAGGAGCACATTTGCCTGGGGCCTTGCAGGGATGTTTGGTTTTGAGGCTTCCCTTTCTTGGCCTTAGAAGTTCTTGGTGGCAGTGGCCGCCTGCAGACCCCTGGGACTCCCCTGTGGAGTGCTGACCTGCCTCCAGCTTTGTCCCAGTAACTTTAGTCCAGCTACACTCCTAGCCCCCAGAGCAGAAAGTCCAGGGTCAGAAAGTTTGAAAGTTCAACAGGAAAAAAGGTCCCATTACCTTTCTAAGAAGCTTCCAGGCCCAGCACTGGAATTTGTTGTTTTGTTTTGTTTCATTTCTTCAATCTGTCCAACAATGTCCGATGCCTACCTCTCTTAGCCCTCCCTTCTTACAAACTAGAACAACTGTAAAACTAACTTTAGTATCGTGCACATACAGCAGGTCCTGACCAAGAGCCTTCCTGCAAAAAGAAAAACAGTGCTCCTTCCGCTGGTAGGAGCAAGCAAAGACTAGCTGCATTCTCAGACTTCCCACTTGTGGTAAGCGCCCCAAAACTCTGTTGCTCTTCACAAAAATGTCTTATTTGACAAAAAAAAAAAATCAGTCCTTAGGGTTCAGTGGCTTTGGATATGACACACTGATCAACCATATCCTGGGACAATGGTAGCAAATGCCTTCCGCCACCACTGCAGGCGCTCATTTCTAGTTGGCTACACAGTATACAAAGCAGAAAGAGACCTGAGTGAAACAGTTCCGAGGGTCAGGGAAGGGGAAGAGCAAAGGCCTCGGGGCAGACCTGTCACCCTTTTCATTTAAGATGACTTCCGCAGGCCGGGAATGTAGCTTAGCGGCAAAAATATCTGCCTGGCAAGCCCAAGGTACTGTGTGTGATCCCTGGTACAAAAAAGAAAAGAAAAAAGTGACTTCCACAACACCCAGTCATATTGATTACACACCTTGACTGACACATTGGGCAAAAATAATGACCACATTAAAAGGGTGACAAGAAGAAAATTCTGGCAAGAAGCACACTATGTTAGTCTTATTAAGATCAAGGTGTGGGACTTCAGTTATACTACAAAGCTATAGTAGTAAAAACATCATGGCACAAAAATGGACATGTTGGCCAATGGAATAAAGGAGAGGGTGCAGAAACAACCCAAGCACCTTCAGCCATCTGACTTTCAGTAAAGGGACCGATTTTATATACTGTAGAAAAGAAAGACACTTTAACAAGTGGTGTTTGTAAAGCTGATTATCCAGATGCAAAAGAATGAATCCTAGGGCTGGCCAGGTAGCTCAGCAGACTAAAGCACCTGCTTAGGCAGAGTGTAGCAGCTGGGGTTTGATCCCCAGGCCTGCCATGCTGGCCTACCCTCAGTGCGCACTGAGAGGGCAAATGAGACTGGGCATGGTGGCACTCACCTGTAATCCCAGCACTTGGGAGGCTGTAAACAGAAGGATCACTATGAGTCCGATCTACCTAGTGAGAGCCTGTAGACCCTGTAGTCCTTGTACTAAATACATTAAAAAAAAGAATTCTGGCCCACATCTCTCACACTGTACTCAAATCAAATCAAAATAGACAAAAATGAAATTGGGCATGGTGGCACACACCTGTAATCCCAGCTCTTGAGAGGCTGTAAACAGATAAATCACTACAAGTCTGATCTAGTAGTGAGACCCTGAACACCCTGTAGACCCTTCCCTAAAATACAAAAAAAATAAATAGATAGACAAAAGATCTATATATAAAAACAGAAACATTTACTCTGTTGGAAGAAAAAAAAATGGTAAAACTCCTGAATACATAGACAAGAACTTCCTGAATAAAACTGTAATTGTATAAAATATACCAACAAAAAACAAATGCATTATGTCAAATTTAAAAGCTTCTTTTCAGCAAAGTATCCAACTAATAGAATTTTTTAAAAACTGTATAATGGGAAACAACATTTTCTAACTACTCTCAGACAAAGGACTAATATCTAGAATATACATATAAAGAACTCAAAAAATTAGACTTCCCCACAAAAAATAAAAGACCCAGTCAAAAGTGGGCAGTTGAAATGAGTAGACAGTTCTCAAAGCAAGTACAGTGGCCAATAAATTCATGAAAAAATCTTTAGTGTCTTTTGCCATTAGAGAAATGCAACTCCACACTGAGACTCCACCTTACTTCAGCAAAAACAACTATGATCAAGGAGTCAAGCCAGGCATGGTGGTGCACACCTGTAAACCAGCACTTGCGAGGCTGAGGCAGGAGGATACTCATGAGTTTGAGGCCAGCCTGAGATACATAGTGAATTTAAGGACAGCTTGCGCTACAAAGCAAGACCCTCTCTCAAGGAAACAAAAGCAAACAAATAAAACAAAATGAATTTTAAAAAACAACAACAAATGCTGGTAAGCTTACAGTGAAACAGGAACTCTTCTACACTATTGATAGGAATATAAACCAGTACAAAACTACTATGGAGATCAATATGGGAAAATCCTCAGGAAACAAAAAATAGAAATTGCATTTGATGAGCTTCTATGTTTGTTTGTTTGCTTTCTTTCTTTCTTTCTTTCTTTCTTTCTTTCTTTCTTTCTTTCTTTTTCTGTACCAGGGGTTAAACTCAGGACTTAGCGCTTGACAGGCAAGTGCTTATTCTACTGAGCTATCTCCCTGGTGAGCTTGTATCATTTCTAATGCTGTTTTCTTTTTTCTATCACTATTTTGTATTCTTTAAAAAAAAAATAAAAATCAAGAAAGAAAATTTGCTAGATACAAATGGAGTACTACTATGCCATAGTGGAATAAGCACTTCCTTGGCAAGTGCAAAGGCCTGAGTTCAATCCCTGGTTCCACCGAGAGAGAGAGAGAGAGAGAGAGAGAAAGAGAGAGAGAGAGAGAATTTAGTCATTTGCAGGAAACGGATGGGTCCCAAGACCATAACACTAAGTGAAATAAGTCAACCACAGAAGGTTAAATACCACATGCTTTCTCTAACATGAGAAACTCAAAGCATAAATAACTTTTAGCAAAATAAAGGATGCATGTTGCTAAACAGGGAGGCAGACTCTGTAGAGAGAGGAAGGGCGTCTTAGAAGGTAAGGAAATGGGAGGGGAGGGAATGACACGCAAAGATCATCACTAGGTGGTACGTGTGTGTGCCCATCTCCTGAGCTGAATGTAATGTACATAGTAAAGCCTGTAAGCAGACTCTGTCCTGTGAGCATGCCTGTCGCCTAAAGCACTTCTATACCTACATATCTATGTATTACTTTTATATCTCTATATCAAGCACCATATAGCACTTCTGTATCTCTATACAAGGCCTATAATCCAAAGCACTTATATGCTATACTCTGTATTTCCTTCAATATATACACTATATATAGTCTATTTCCATAAAAATAGATAAGAAATTAATATTTCCGTAAGAAATAGCAAATATATAATCTACATCCATAAGAAATAAGGCAACGGGCCAGCCAGATAGCTCAGTGGACTAAAGCGCCTGCTTAGGCAGACACAGAGGCTGGGGTTCGATCTGGACCTGCCGTACACACTGCGGGGTGCACTGAGACAGTGATTGAGACTGGGCATGGTGGCATGTGCCTGTAATCCCAGCACTTGGGAGGCTGAACACAGGAGAATCACTATGAGTCTGATCTACGTAGTGAGACCCTGTAGACCCTGTACCAAATACATAAAAAATAATAAAAGAAATAAGGTAAACTCAGATGATTCGTTCCAAACTCAAAAATATTCATATAAAAATGATTATAATACAGTAATATAATAAAAATTATTTTTAAAAATACAAATGCAAAATATAGTGAGCATGCGATACTGGGGATTGAACCTGGGTCTTTGCACTTGCCAGGCAGGCACTTGGACCACCAAGCTGTCTCCCCAGCCAAATGATGCTTTTCTCCAAAACTTTGCACTATTTCCCACATTCTGCATGCCTGTAATCCCAGCACTTGGGAGGTTGAAGCAGGATTGCCACAAGTTCAAGACCAGCCTGGGCTATATAGATAGCTCAAGGCCAGCCTAGACTACATGGTAAGACCCTGTCTCAAAAAAAAAAAAAAAAGATAGATAGGTAGGTAGGTAGGTAGATAGATAGATAGATAGATAATAAACAAATTAGCCTATACATAGTTTTAAAAACCTTTGGTCAGAGATATAACTCAGCAGCCTAAGCAGCTGCCTGGCAAGCATAAGGTTCCAAATTTGAGCTCCAGTTAAAAAAAAAAAAAAAAACCTTCGGGCTGGTGGATGGCTCAGTGGTCTAAAGCACCTACTAAGAACAAGCTTAGCAAACCACAGAGATCAATCCCCCAGCACCACATGCCAGCCAGCCCCGCCCCCTGGTGGGCTGAGCTGGCCACA
>NDGN011548416.1:1912-13295 GCA_002564285.1 Tympanoctomys barrerae | reverse complement strand
TTTTTATCCATTCCTCAGTTAATGGGCATTTGGGTTGCTTCCAAGATTTAGCTATGACAAATTGTGCTGATATAAACATGGGTGCATATATATCACTGTAGTATGATGACTTCAGTTCTTTTGGCAAAATACCTATCAGGAGAGCAGCTGGCTTGAATGGGACCTCCAATCCTAGCTTTTTGAAGAATCTCTATGCTGATTTCCATTATGGTTTTACCATCCTGCACTACCACCAACAGTGTAGAAGGGCTCCTTTTCCCCCACAGCCTCTCCAGCATTTGTTATTGGTTTACTGCTTGATGATCGCCATTCTTTCTGGTGCAAGATGGTATCTTAGCACTGTTTTAATTTGCATCTTATGAATGACCAACAATGTTGAAAATTTTTCATGTATTTATTTGCCATTTATATCTCATCATTTGTGAGGTGTATATTCTTCTCAGATATCGAGTTTTGGATTCAGTCTTTGAATTTCAGCGGTCTGATTTTTAAAAATTCTTTATATGTTCTAGATAGGAGTCCTTTGTCTGATGGACAGTATACTATAATGCTCCCACTTTGTGGGTTTTATTTTTTCTGTTAGTGATTCCATTTGACCTGCAGAAACTTTTCAAAAAAGATGATATCCCAATTGTTGACTCTTTGAAGTATTTCCTGTTCAGCTTGATTTTTTTCAAGAACTTATTTACCCCTACATCCTTAAGGTTTCTATCTACTTTCTCTTCCAGAAGATTTAGTACTTCAGTTTTAATATTTAAATCTTTTATCCATTTCGTTGTTTTGTGCATGATGATAGGCATGGGTCTATTTTAAGCCTTCAGCATGTGTAAAGCCAATATTTCTAGTACAATTTACTAAAGAGGCTATCTTTCTTCCAATGAGCCTGTTAGGCCCCTTTGTCAAAGAAAACATGGCTAAACATGCTTGTAGTCGTATATACATCTTCTAATCTGCTCTACTAATCCTCAGGTCTGTTTTTTACTAGTACCATACTGATTTTATTTCAAATCAGGGATTGTGAATCCTTCTGCCTTTCCTCTGTTCCTCAGGATTGATTTTGCTATTTTAGATCTCTTCTGGTTCCAGATGAATTTTTAGGAATACTAATGGTATTTTAATTCAGATTACATTGACTCTGTATAACCATTTTGGGAGTATGACCATTTTCACAATGTTGGTTCTTATTATCCTGGAGCAAGGAATATCTTTCCATTTTCTGAAATTCTCTTTCATTTGTTTCTTCAGAGTACTATAATTTTCACTGTATAATCTTTTTACTTTCTTTGTGATATTGAACCCTAAGTATTTCATTTTGGGGGGTGTTATTGTGAAAGAAGTGGTTTCTATAATTTCTCCCTCAGTGTGCTCATTGTGTATAGAAATATTATTTTTTTTCTTTTATTTATTTGGTACAGGGTCTCATTACACAGCTCAGCCTCATAGTAATCCTTCTATTTCAGCCTCTCCAGCATTGGGATTATGGACATGCACCACCATGCCCAGTCTTTGTGGCTGGCTCAGCACTTATGGGACCGGGCCAGCATGACATGTGTTACTGGGAATTGAACCCAGGTCCTTGCCCTTGCCTAGGCAGGTGCTTTTACCCCTGAATAATTCCATGGTCCCAACGTTATTTATTTTTGAGTGTTAACTTTGGGTCCTGCTATGCTACTGAATTTGGTTATTAAATCTATAAGTTGTTTAGTGGAGTTTTTGAAATCATACATATACTATCATGTCATCTGCAAATGATAATTTTACTTCTATCTGTCTAATCATTATTCCTTTCATTTCTTTCTATTGTGCAATTGCTCTGGTTAATGATTCCAGGAGTATATTGAACAGGAATGGTGACAGTTTACATGCTTGTCTTCTTCCTGATTTTAAAGTGAAGGATTTCAATTTTTGTCCATTAAGTATAATGTTGGCTGTTGATTTGTCATACATAGATGGTTTTTATCAAATTGAGATAAAGACCATCTCTTCAGGTTATCTGTAGTATTTTCTTCATGAATGAGATGAAGACATTCTGCATCTATTGAGATGACCGTGTGATTTTTGTTTTTGTCTCTGTTGATGTGGTACATTACATTTATGGTTTTATGTATATTAAACTATCCTTGCATTTCTGGGATGAATCCCACTTGGTCATGATATATAATCTTCTTGCTGATTTGCTGCATTCTGTTTGCTGGTATTTTATTAATGATTTTTGCATCTATATTCATTAGAGAGAATGGCTTGTAGTTCTGTTTTTGTGTTGGGTCCTTATCTGGTTTTGTTATCAGACTATACTTGACTCCTTGAATGTGTTTGGGCAAATTGCTTCCCTTTCAATTTCACTGAAGAGTTTGAGAAGAGGTGGCATTAGGTACTCCCCAAATTTCTTACAGAATTTAGCTGTAAATCCACCAGTACATGGGCTTTTATTTGTTGGCAGGTTGTTTTTCTTATTACATTTTCAATTTCATTGGCTGATATTAGGCTATTGTGAATTTTTATATCATCTTGATTTAGCTTTTGTAATTTCCTGTGTGACCTATTGATTGTTCAGGAGGCCATTATTTAGTTTCCATGTGTTTAAATATGTTTTGCTGTTTCTTTTGTCAATAATTTCCAGATTCATTGTGCCATGGTCAGATAATATGCATGGGATAATTTTGATTCTTTTGTATTTACTTGAGCATGTTCTGTGTACTAGCACATATGGAGAATGTCCCATGTGCAGCTGAGAGAAATGTGTATTCTGACTCTGTTGAGGGGAACACTTTGCAAAACTTTATGAAGTCCATTTCTTCACAAGTTCTGTTTAGTTGTTATTTCTTTGCTCATTTTTTGCATGGTTAATATATTTCTTTTTGTCAATGGATGTTAAATTCCTCCAGTACAGTTATGTTGTTACTCATTTGATTTTTCATGTCTGTTAAAATTTGTCATATATATATATATATATATATATATATATATATATATATATATAATTGGGTGTTCCTACATTGCATGTATATATGCTTATAATTATTATCTTTTCCTCTTTTAGTTTTCCCCTAACAAAGATGTAGTTACCTTTGTCTCTTTTAATCACATTTGGTTTGAAGTTGACTGTGTTAGCAACCAGAATAGCTACCCTTGCTTTTTTCTGTGTTCCTATCACATTGGAATATTGTTTTTCATCCTTTGACATTCAGTCTATTAACTTCATTTTTAGTTAAATATGTTTCTTGCATGCAGAATATTGTTGGATTTGGTTTCTTTTTTTTCTTTTTCTTTTTTTAAAGTTTTTATTTTTACTTTTATTTTTGGGAGAACTGGGTATTGAACTCAGGCCCTTACTCTTGCCAGGGAAGCTCTTATTCCACTGAGGCATCTTCCCAGTGCCCCCCCCTTTTTTTGATTTGGTTTCTTGATCCACTCTGCCAGTCTACTTCTTTTGATTGGTGAATTGAGGCCATTTATGTTGATAGAGGTAAGTGATATATATTGGCTTATCTTAGTCATGTAGCTTTCCTAATGTGTGGTCCCTACTTTTCTCCTTTTCTTAATTGCTTGCTCTACTTGGTTGTTTTCTTCTGCTGTCATTGAAGTTGTTGCCATCTTTGTCTCTTTCTAAAATATCTGTAGGTACTCTTTGTAGTTTTGCTGTGGTTGTCAGGAATTCAGTTTTTGTTCGTCATGGAAGTATCAAATCTCTTCATTAAGTGTGATACACAGTTTTGCAAGATGCATCAAGTTGAAAGTTGTTTTTTTTCAGGAACTCAAATCTCACTCCAAGCTCTTCTTGATTTGATGATTTGTGTTGAGAAATCTGAAATCTGCTGTGATTCTATTGGGATTTCTATTATAGCTCATCTGTTTCTTTTATATAACAGCTTTTAATGTTCTATTCTTTTGTTCGGTTTCTGGGATTTTTAATATTATATGCCTGCATGAAAATTTATTTTGATTATGGGTAGTTGGAGGTCTATGTGTTCAGTTATTGTATATCAGATTTTTTTCTATGCATGGGTAATTTTCTGCTACTGTTTCTGCAGCCACTCTTTTTATATCTTTTGTATTATCTCCAGCTGTTTCATTGGTACCTATCAGTCTTATATTATTTTTCTTTGAATCATCTTGCAGCTGTTGTATTGTTATTTCTTGGTTTCTCATTTTTTAATAGATGCTTCCTTTAATGTTCACTAGCTGCGATACTATCTTCAAAGTTTGAAATTTTATCTTCTGTTTCATTGAAGCAGTTTTTCCAGATTTCAGTGTAATTCTTAATGTCATGGATATCAGTTTGAACCTGGTCATGCATTCTAGTTCTTTCCTGTATTTTTATTCAATGTTTCCATCATTTTCTTATTCTCTTCTACTTTTTTATCTGTGTTTTCCTTAAATGTATTGAGCAATTCTTTCAAGATTGTTGCCATTTCTTTTTTCACCTGAGAGATTATTCCTAATCTGATTTCCTCCATATCCTGGTGGAGTTGTTTCTTTATTCCAGTTGCTATCATCTCAGGTGTGTGACTTCCAAGTTCTTCTATGACCTTGTCTCCTCAACTTGTTTTGGGAAGGCTACAGGTCAGAGATTGCCTTTTGTTCCGTCCTTTTGTCATTTTTTGCAGTGCTGTTAGATGGGTGAGGTGTAGGTCAGAAGACTCTCCAAAGTGTGGGAGGGGTGAACAGGCTCACCAAACTCCTGCTGTGTGGGGTTTAGTGTGTTTTCTACCTCATTAAGCAAAGGGGGCCAAGCTAGGAGTGCAGGCCTGAGATAGGGAAGGTGCCCTTGATGGCGTACTGGTGCAGGGTAGTGCTCCACAAAGCTCCTAAAATGTAGCTGTGGTAATCAGGACTCCCTGGTGGTCTTTGGGGATGTGTAAGGATGGCTGACTCAGCAAATTCCACCAGCAAGGCTGCAGTGGGCAGGGCTAGAGCTGCTGAGTCTCCCCTAAAACAGTCTTCAGAGTGGGAAGGGGCAACGCAGGGGTTATTTTGCTGGAATCAGCAAGCTCCTGCGAGACCTCGGGGCTAGCCAGCCAGGCCTCTCTGGCAGTTTTTAGGCCAAGCAGAGGCTGCAGGACTCAGTAAACTCCAGCAGGAAGGCTAGATCTTACCTTTTTAATAAAAGTTTATTCTACCTAGGATGTCATCCATTTTAAAGGATCAGTTCAGACTCAAGTGGCTAGCCCATCTCTATCTTTCATTTAACATCTGATAGCATTTATTGTGAATGTTTTTCTTGGCTTAGTGAAAGAAAGAAAGGCAACAACTGGTTCTAATAGACTGTATCACTTTTAACTATACAGTGTCAAACTGCATATCTACTTAATTTCATCTGGATTATTGAAACACAAAGGTAAGTTTTTAAAGGTAAATATGAAGATTAAACCATATAATGTTTTAAAAACATGTAGATGGGGGTACCTATCACACAACACACTAAACTAAAACCAATTATCTTATTGTATAAAACCTATAGTACTATTTTTACTATTTTATATATGGTTACTAATCTTTGCACAAGTGCCTTATAGCCAATTTGACCTTAGAATTGGTAAGGTTTATAAAATTTTCTGTATTTGAAACCAGAGAATTTAAGTAAAGTTCCTTTGATTAATATTTAGAAGGGGAATAGAGTAAGTTCCCAATTTTAGTTTAATTTTAAGATTTCCTTTTCACTATGAATACCCTTTCATCAAGTATATCTTAGACACTCAGCTAAGGATATCCTTTAATTAATATATTTATTAAAGAAAAATTTTAAGTACATCGTTTTATAGACATTTCTTGAGTCATAGGGATAGCATTTTCACTGCCTGTAGTTATGATATCAGCTACAGTTTTGCCAACAGTTTCCAAGGCTTTGGATAACACTGCACCAGTATCTAGACAGCCTGGTAAAGTGTGCATAAGCTCTGTCTTGTCAACTCCCCCTATAAGAATGTGAGTGTTAATGCTATGTGAGTCTGTTTCTGTCTTGATTGCAAAGAGCTCTGACACAGCACCCAAAACCAGGTGGCTTTTGAATTGTGGGATGCCAATATGCAGCCTGAGTTTTATTCCTAAGTTCGACAGAAGTGAGTAGGGTTTTTCTTAAACTTCATAGTTAATGTGTAGTCATTATGGAACTTTTATTTCTATTGTCATTTAAATAAATGGTATAGGGTCTCACTACACAGCTTTGGCTGATAGCGATCCTCCTGTTTTCAGCCTCCCCAGCACTGGGATTACAGTCATGTGCTGCTGGACCCCATCTCCACGGTCAGCTCAGTGTGCCCAAGGTGTGGGGCTGGCATGGTATGTGGTGCTGAGGATCAAACCCCAGTCCTGCCCTTGCCTAAGCAGGCACTTAGTCTGATGAGCTATCTTGTTGGCCCTATTATCATGTTTTAAATTCAGTCTACAGTAAATCTTTGTTCCCAGCCTACTTCTTTCTCTGTCATGGACATTTCCCCACATTTTTAGAACCTAACATGGATTTTACACTATTTTATTTATTTCAAATTTTATTTGTAAAATTTTAGTACCTCTTTGTACTCAACAATGGCTATATTCATAATGAGGAGTTGGTACATATCCTTAACAAATCTTAATTCCTTTTACATCCCCTTTCATACCCTTCCCTCCGGATGCATTTTTCTCCTACCATTCCTCTCACTTCTTTCCGTGTCTTTTCTCCCCCATATTCCATATCTTTTATTTTGCTCTGTATTTTATTTGGGTTTCTTATATAAGAGAAATCATGTGGCATTTAAGTTTGTGAGAATTATCTATATCACTTAATATCATGGTCACAAGGTGTATCCACATTCTTACAAAGAAATTAAGTTTATCTTTTAGGGCAGAGTAGTACTCCATTGTGTATGAATGTATTTTCTTTACCTATTCATCTACTGATGCACATGTAGGGTGCTTGTAAGATTTAATTATTATGAATTGTGCTGCTATAAATATGGGCTCTTATTTATTATTATAATCTGATGATTTCAAATGCCTTTGGAAAGATACTTTGGAGATTAGCCGGGTGGAATGGAATTTCTTTGTTTACTGTTTTAAGAAATTTCTTTATTGATTTTCAAAGTGATTGCACTAGATAACATTCCCCCTAATAGTTAAGAAGTGTTCCTTTTTCTTCACAGCTTCACTAGTATTTGTTGTTATATGATTTCTTGATGCTATCTTCTTGGAGAAAGATGTAATCTTAGTGTTGTTTTAATTTGCATTTCTCTTATGGTCAGAGTTGATCATTTTTTCTCTATATTTTTGGCCACATGTTTTTTCTGAGCATGAGCATCTATTTATTTCAGTGGCTTTTTTGGTTGTGACTTTTATTTGGGGGGAGTACAATTATTTTGAGTTCTTTGTATATTCTAGATACCAATCCTCTGTCTGAAGAAAGCTGGCTGTTTTCCCTCCTTTCTGTAGGTTGCCTCTTCCCTCTGTTAGTTATTTCCTTTGTTATGCAGAAGCTTTTTAATTTGATGTAGCCATTTCCTCACATTTTGCATAAGCTCCGAAGGTGAGTTTTGGGCTTGTTGTCTTGGTTACACGGGTGTGTGGAGAGTGCTGCAGACATCACTCCAGAGTGTGTTACTTGTTTTCTCTGGTCATGAGTAGGAATGGTCCAGTAAGTGAGACACTGATCTCACATCTGCATTTTTAACCAAATTATACTTTAAATATTTGGCAAAATACTTATTAGAGTGTGATACTCCCCTAAATGAAAAAAACCTGTGATATCCATAATCTTTCAAAATAATTAGTTTCTAAAAATACCATGAGTCAATAATTTAGAATTTGAAAGGCAATAATATTTTTAAGTCTACCAGAACGAGAAAAAAAGAGATAATATGTAAATTGCCTGTCTAACTCTCCCTTCTCTTTTTCTTTTTATAATTACTCTGCAATGAGGTATTATATGGTTTGAAGAGAACAACATTAAGTTTGATAAAGGTGCAGTGATACAATTATGGCTTTGAATCATATTACTGACAAATTTGGTATTTTACTTCAATTTGCTGACAATAGGCTCAATTTCTCTGTTACATCATAATTACTAAGAATCTTGAAACCGTCTTCATATTCTTTTGCTAATTAGTTATAAATCATTATTGTGAGTATTATGTTTTGAAAGCCACCACAGGCTCTGCATATATCAGATACAGTAGCAAAATTAGTTACTTTTTCTCATATGTATTACACCTAAATCTCAAGAGAGTAAGGGATTTTGTGTCTCCCTGGATCAGTAAAAAGAGGATTTCTCATTTGATTAGAAAACTTTTTTAATAACCTTTGAGCATTGGGCAGTGAACCTGGCATAGTGATTTTATTTAAAACTATTCTCTCATATAAACATTCAACTATAAATATGTTACCAAACTCAGTCAGTGTGTAGCTTAAATCTTGGCTGCATTTGGAAGCTCCCATGCTTAGTTTTCTCATATATTTTCCATAATGTATCCAAAATACCTATCATACTCCAAAATATATTCAATCTTGGGACCAAGATCCAATCTTGCTAGTTTCCTCCAACATCAGCATTCATTGCAGCATTTCCTACTGAATGAGTATCCAATGAGTGTTTATCAAAATACATAGACATTATTATTAATAATTATCATTATTTTATTTGTGATACTGGAGATTGAATTTAGGGTTTTTGCATTGAGCTACACCTTGAGCCATTTTCATTTTGGAAAAAATTTTGAGATAGGCTCTTACCAAATTATTAAGTTGTCCATGTTGGTTTGAACTGGCATTTTTGTTGCTTTTTGCTTCAGGCTCCCAGAATGCTTTGATTAAAGGTGTGTTTCACTTCAACTTTTTATACTATAAATTGTTGCTCAGGGATGTTAAATTCCGCAGATTATGTTTCTGAAAATCTTCTTGGTTCCATCTATACCAACAGAATACTGCTTACTTTGCAGATTTTATTTCATGTTACAAAATTGACACTGTGATCACTTCTAGAGAGCGAATGGACAGTTCAGGCTAGCAGTGTCCTTTCTGCTGGACTTTATAGGGAGCAGTCGTGTGGCACTATGTTATTGTGCCCTCCTTGCTCTTCTGGAATGTATACTCTCCCATTACTCTGCATCCTCACATTGACCTTGTTCTCATTACTGACAGATACAAAAGTTCTATATTTGTTGTTAAATTAACTCTATTTTTGAAAATAAATATTTTCATGGGTGAGATATTTACAATATATATAGGTTCCTGGATTCTAATATGAAAACATGGATGTGAACTAAATTTGTAAGTCCAGGTTAATAAGAGATGACTGTAGAAGGAAGACAAAATAGAACTCCTAAGCAAAATATAGCACTTCAATCTTTAATTTAGTTGTATTTATACACAAACACATAAACACACATATATGAATAACATCATTATAATTCATTTCAAATGTTGCATCTCTAATTTTATCAAGCAAGATAGGATGTTAACAAATAAAAATATATCTTATTTATGAAGATAAGAATTCTAAGGCTTGATTTTTTGTTTTCTCCTTCTTTATTCAAATTGTGGACTAAATGGTCTGATNTGATTGGATAAATTTACCTGATATGTAGAATGTAACTGAAGCATAAATGTATTGTCTAATTAGTCATAAGCCAACATAAAATTGATTTGTGAAATATTGAGACCTTTGAATCTTGTCATAACATTGAGAAGCTTCTTACCAATTGGTTTTTGTGGCAGTATGTTTAAGCTCAGTATCTAAGGAATGAAAATTTCAAACACATGAATTAAATGATGTGTTTTCTCTGCCTTTTTGTGGGGTTGCAAAACTGTTGACAATTTATTCATCAGTGATTATTTCTGGAGTTAATTTTTATGGTCATCAACTAGCAAAGTTTGGGTTTTACAGAAAAAACTAATCTGGAGTTAGGTCTTAGCTTTTACATTTAGCACTGTAAATTTGGGTTAATTACCAAATATCTCTGAGTCTTATACCTTATCAACACAGATTTTGAATACTATTAATAATTTATTTCATGTTGGAGATGATTGTGATTATTATATGTGACCCACTCAATAGGTATTTGACATATGATAGAAGCAAAATCATGACATTTCTCTCAGGAAGTCTTTAAGATGTTTGAAATATGTACTCATATACCTGAAACACAATATTTAGAAAATAATGCAGGACAATGTAAATGAATCTTTTTGTTGGTGGAACCAGGGATTCAACTCAGGACCTTGCACTTGACAGCCAAGCATTTATTCCACTGAGCTATCTCCCTGTCCCCATGATCTTAAAACATGACCTGTAAGCTCTTACCAACTATAATTTTCTATGAAATGTTAAGCAGTAGTTAAATAGGATTTCAGGAGATAGTTCAGTGATTGAATGCATGGATCAGTTTGAGAAGGTTTCCTGGAGGGAAAGTCTTTAAAATAAGGCAGTATTTATGTAGCTGATGAAATTAGAGGTGATTTCAGACAGAACAATATGAGCAAAGATACCCATGTGGAAGTAAACCAGAGATATGTACTAAGCATTCTAAGGAACTGCCTACAGAAATACAGAGAGCAAAAGGGAGCTGTGAAGAATACAGTGACAAATAATCTAGAACAGGCTTACAGGGAGCACTGAAGAGTTTATTGTAGTGTCTTAAGCATCATGAAGTAAAGTTTATTTTCTTTTGGAAAAGATGAAGACGGTGATGCAAATAGTATTTAACAAGAACTAAGAGATTGGAGAGCCAAGGTTGTCCTAAAGAAGATGCTGGATGAAAAAAGTAATGATGGAGTGGTTGGAGAAACATTGGGAGAATGAAGATGAAGTGCTTGACTTTGCTCACAGCGATTTGGAAAGTGAGGAACGTCTAAGTGAAAGTAGCAAGGAAGATCAGAGATGTGGATTTCAGTGTTAATACTTCAGAGCTAAATGTTGCTTTAAAGACAGCTACTCATCACTGAGAGAGAAGTAGAGTTCTCAAGAAGCTGAGAAGTTGGCAAGGGAATTGGTTTCAGAAGTCCATCTTGATACCCTGCCCGGTTCTATTTTCATGAAAATGATATTGTAGCAGTAAAAATGAATGAACTTGAAAGAAAAATCATGGAGAGAAGAAGGCAGTTGACTTGAATATGTGCAATGAATATGTTTAGGAAGAGGAAGGAAGTGAGTCAGTACAGACCATTGAAGTGATGGCTGGCCACAGACTGGAGTGAAGATGTATATTTATATTTCATAGATCCTGCAGGAAGAAAACACTCATAGAAGGAATTGGTGCTCACCTGATCAGAGCTGAGAGAAGAAGATGACAAGTAGAAGCCATTGAATTTGCAAATGACGAGTAGACAGGAAAGTCAAATAGTGAGGATAGGGCTGGGGAGATAGCTCAGTAGAATAACTGCTTGCCTGGCAAGCACAAGGGCCTGAGTTCAA
>NDGN011548407.1:748-10836 GCA_002564285.1 Tympanoctomys barrerae | reverse complement strand
GTTCGGGCTGTGCTCCCTAGGACTGCAAAAAGCACAAGAAGAGAGAGTGAAATTGTACCTTAGTATAGAGATTAGTACATAATGATTATTTAGTAAATTATATCAAATACTTATGAATATCACTCATATGTTTTATATATATACAATATATTCTAAAACATGTTACATGTAATTAGCATACAGAATATATAACATAAAAATAGTGTACAATTATCACATAAGTTATATATCATTTATTGACATTTTAATAGTATATGCACATAATAGCTACAGAATCTGCCAAAATATATGCAGATTTCAGAAAAAGAAAAATTTGGGCCAGGGAGATAGCTCAGTAGCATAAGGGCCTGCTTGGCAAGCACAAAGTTGTGAGTTCAATCCCTGGTATTACAAAAAACAAAAACAAACAAACCAAAACCCCCCTGTACAAATGTTTTAATACTAAATATACTAAGATATAGTAAGATTAATACAAGTTATCTTTGGCCTCTATAGTTACGCATTGCTCAAAGTGGTGTCCATTAGCATCCAAGCTTTTATTAGTATGGGAGATTGCTGGGTGGGTAGCCTTGCTCACTGAGATTTCTGCACATGTATTTTCACTGTCTTTTCTTTTCTGTGTTTTTTTTAAATTTTCACTTTCTTTTCTAAGAGCCAGAAGTGTAGTAGTCAGTTTTCTGAGATATGTAACATCCTCTAGGGTTCCCCATTCAAGGGCACTGTAATCTGTTGGAAAAAAAAACTTTTATTTTTCTGAAGTATGTATACATTTTTGGCAGACTCTATTTATTTTTTATTATTGTTCACATACAGTATATTATGCCATCAAAGATATTATAATTAAAGACTTGCCATTGGCTTAAATTCTTAAGATAGAGTTGTGGTTTCACCAAAGTGAGTGCTTGGTACAGAATTTCAAGGGCAGGCTAGTTGTCAGAGAGACAGAATCTATAATATTCTAGACATTTATGTTTTGGAACACAGAAGAAGGAGCACAGAAGAAGGCTACTTGCTTAAGTGAACAGATACTACAGCCTACAGTGTATGTACCTTGCTGAAGGTAGAAACTCACTGAAGTGCTAGTAGGCAGATGGCTTGAATGGCTGCTGTTATCCATTCACCATCCATGCTCTCTGCAACCTGCCTTTGTAGCTCCTTCAGTGAAGAGGTAGAGTTTTTCCTCACCTTTTGTTTGTGGATGCAGCCATGAGCTATAGTTTGAGCAAGAGCATGTAAATAGATGTAACTGAAGCATGAGCTTCACCAAGTGCTTGGGCATTTCCACTTCTCTTGCTTCCCTGCTTCACCAGGAGAATGGAGCAGGTCTGCTTGTGGGAGGCTGGACCATGAGGGCCAGAGCCCAGTCACAGCAGACATTCTAGATGAGGCTGTCCCAGCCAGCTGGCTCCCAGCCAGCTTCTAACATAGGAGTCTTCACTCTGTTAGTAACATAAAGGAGATTTGAGCTAAGTAACTGCTTATTATTTTAAGCTCAGAATGACAGAAAGAATTGTGTTGTAGATGGTTGCTTTGTTCCCACGAGGGCACATGTGTGAGATACACAAATACCATTTAGATTAGAAGTTCACTTCATAGACTTTTGATTAGAGGCTCAGAACAAGTACTAGGAACAAATATAAACAGAATCTTTTCATTGCAGGATAAGTGATTGAATTAACTGAAAATAAGTAGTGAATGCCAGGGGTTATTTTCAAATCTATACCTCTCTCCTTAAGCCCTATCTCCTCTTCTCCTCTTGCTTTCACCTTGATGGTTGCCCCTCTACTCCAGTCAGAATCAATACAGTCAGAACAGCCTTGACAGAGCACTAGAAAGAATAGGATAATAAGCATTATGGTGAGGAAAGGATAAGGAAAAGTAACCATAAGGCATTTAATTAAGGGACAGCCCAATATTGTGGACATGACAGTGATTCCAGAGTACACATTTAGATCTCTTGTGGCAGATTAGATATGCAATGATAGAGTTTATTCTCCTTATATATAATACGGAGATAATATCTATCTTTCTTGCTCTCTTACACACACAAAAACACAAACACATACACACACACACCATTTTCTCTTGTTACACATTATTTGTCTTTAACCTGATGGTCAGTCATACCTCTCTCCATAAAAGGAAGCTCACTATTTGTCTTTTATCTCTCTATCTCCAGGAATTACCATAGAACCCAGTAAAATATATTTAATGCCATTAAGTGAACAAATGAATTAATAGATCAATGAGTTGAAAGAGAATTGTACATTAAAAACACATTTGCTCCTAATAGCTTGTCTCCTGGACTTCTGTTCTTGATCTCTTAAAGAAAGCTGAAAAACAGGCTACTTACTTGAAATTCTACGGTGTCAATCATTACACTTCATGCCTACACTACAGGGATGGCTCAGAGCATTATGGAAGATAGTAATTTCCATCCATTTCTGATGCATACTTGGAAGGGGAGACTATCAATGAGAAATCCTTCACCAAGGCAAGAGAATGGTTGAGAATCCAATTGCACAGGAGACATCCCAATATATAAATTTGGAAATAGAACTTTATGAAGATGAAAGGTTTTAATTGTTTTTTGAAAGGTTTCAATTGTAAGGGTTCATGTGTAGTCAAGTGGAAGAACAATGAGGAGCTGCAGAAAGTAAAATATCATCTAAATTGATCTGAGAATTACTGGTGATTACACTCTCTCCAGTAAAATGATTCCTGCTGCTGAAGAAACATTTTTTTCCTCCACAGACAGCTTCAATACTGCAGGCAACAGGAAAGCTATGGAAGTTGAAGGTCAAGGACAGGTTGGGCATAGTCCCCTACACATAAGGTGTTGAACCCTGGTCAGATTTTCTGTCTCCTTTACTTGGCATGCAGTATGGCATATGATGCCCAGCAATGCAGTTGCATGTTACAAAGATGGATGCTTAACTTCATTTATTTTCTAAATTAAACTCAGCTTGTAGATGGAAGGCTGTATTTACTGACTGGTAAATCATAAATACTACTTTCCTTTAGTGAAAATTTTTGTGACTGTGTACTTGTGTTTATGTGTACTTATGTGTTTGTGGTACATGCAGAAAGAGACTCATTTTTCACTTCTCTATAGTAGGAATTATCTATTCAGCACGTTCCTTTCCATCTAAAATTGGATCAACATAGCCTACTTAGCCGACAGAAGACTGAGCAACATTGCCTCTTTCTAACTGATCAGTCATCATGCACACAGCACCTTTCTCTGCTTGCTACTTGTAGGTAGAGAATCACATTTATCATACCAAGAACTGGGAAGGGGTGGGGTCTGTACAATGGAAGAGTTAATGTGAAAACACTCTGCAGTGTTTATAGTCTTATTTTTATTCTTATCACTGTCTTTGATGTATTCTAGGAATTTTGATAATCACACTCTTAAATCATTTCAAAAACTGTCAGTAATTTGCATCATGGTTAGACCAGAAGTTTGCAAAACTGAATATTCATGCAAGTGCAAATCACTTTATTTCAGCTTCTCTACAGACCTGTAGCAAATAGACTTTAGTTTAAATTTTCATCAGCATAGATTTTCAGAAGTTTCCCTTGCTCATTTTTAGAACAGCCACTTACTATTTACTACATTTCAACTTATAGATTGAAATTATGTTTAATGTGTTTTAGAAAATATATCTGAATGTTCTCATAAATATCTCATTTTGTGATTTATAGTGCTTTTCCTAGAAGATCATGCAATCATTTAACTTGCATTAATTAAGTAACTTTTAGGGCCTAGTATATGGTTTATTATTTGAAGGTTGTTAAAAATAATGTTAAGTATTTCTGTGGAACAAGAATTCAATATTTACTGTAGTTTTTTCATTCAAACCAGATTACATTTTATTGTACCTATGTTCATGAAAAATGAAGTAGTATGTATTAGAATCATTGGATGAATATCATGAAGCATGGGCTGAACTTCTACTTATAAGTGGTAATAGTGAGAAACAGCCAGAGCAAGTGAGTAGGCACACCAAAAGCTGTCCACTGGCTTTCTGGAGCACTATTGACAAAGTGAATAGCTCTAAAGTTGTGTAGTACACAACTTTCCTAGCTACATATTTTGTCTCTAATAAAGGCTATAAATAAAAGTGAGTGTGAGGTTAGTAGAATAGCAATAAGTGTATTAAGTTGTGGTTACATGTGATTATATCTCTAGCTTTTTGCAATTATGTGGCATACTAAAATTTTCTCTAAATCTTAATTTTCACACCAGAATATTCAGGCATACAACATAGACATTCATATAATGGATGTGAGAATCAAAGAGGACAATGACAGTTAAATATTCAGTATATTACAGCACAATGCTAGTTTTAGGTTTTCATTGTTACTTTATTTTAATGAAAAACTCAGGAGAAAATTGAGTATGGAGACATAGACCTATAATCTCAACACTGTGGAAGGGTGAGGAAGGAGAACTATAAATGTGAGCTTAGCTTGAACAGTTTAGTGAGCCATTGTCTCAGAACCAACAGACAAAAAAAAATGAAGAAGAAATCACAGGGTTCTAGCTTGGTATTAAGGCCACGAATTCAAGCCATAACAACACCAAAAACTAACATAAAGACAACTGCAGGAACTCCAGTTTCCAGACTTGCAATAGAAAAAGCCATCCTTTCTTCCTAAGTTGAAAAGACAGAAAAGCAAATACAAAGAATTAAAATTCACTGTAAAAGAATGATTATCTGAGACTTCATGGAAGGAAGACTGGGGCAGGTAAAATCCACACTGTCATTCTAAGTGTGTAGAGTTTCTACCTCAGTTCAAATCTAAAAGTTAAAACAGCAAAGAAACTGGTCATAAGATGGCTTTATTCATGTTACTTATACTTCCAAGATCTAACAAAGTTTTCATGGGGAACATTGCAGAAATACTTCCCTATCCTTCTGTAAGAAGCTGAAGAGTAAAAATCATTTGACATATGCCCAAATACTCTGTTCTCACACTGAATGGCTGCTGGAAGACCAAGACATTTTACAGTTGATGAACCTACTGGGATCTTAGCAGGAATTAACTGATCTGGGAACAGAAATGTCCAATAACCCATCCTAGCCTCCAAGTAAGGGAAATAAAATATTCAGATCCTATCTCTCTACACATTCTATCCCAACTAGGATAAAAGCCCTGAGTAGTATGTATGAAGTGTACAATCCAGAGGTACAGCTTATTATAAAATAGAAGTCTAATATAAAACTAAAGAATACCTGTCTTCATGTCTGCTACCACAATAGTAGACAAACAAAAACAAAAATCCTGTTACAGAATATGTTTAAAACTTTTCCTAAAGGTATCATGTTTAGTGGTGGGACTGGTCAGAAGGGGCAGGCCATAAGGTAAATAAACTGGAGGAGTCCATGCTACTACCTCACTATGCCTCTCTCTGTCTGCTTCTTAGCCAGCATTTGGGGAGCTGCTTTCTTCACCATGCTATTTCTTCATTGGAGCTGGCCAACCATGGACTGAAATCACTGAAACTCTATGTCAAAATAAATCTCTTCCTTTCAATTGTGGGTGTCATATATTTTTGTCTCAGCATAGGAAAGTACCTAGTACAGAAAACTGTGGTGACTGCTCTTGACCACATGATTCCAAAGCTTTTGGGAAAAACCTGGGATTATTTTGAAGACTAAAATAAAGGGAACTGATTTAATTAATCTAATAGAAGAAGTGTCAAGGCAGCCCAACATTCAGGCTATGGCATAGGTATTGTAGGCTGTTTTTAGTCAGATCTACAAGGACAATCAGGAGTAAGTGATATAGATGAATAACTTGAAAAGTTTGCATTCTAACCAGAAAGGTTATACCTGAAAAGCTTGGCAAAGAAAATACAGTTACTAATAAGATTGTTAACAACAAGCTAAAGACTTTGTACAGGAAAAAGAAAAAAAGATGCATTGACGGAATATCAAAAATCAAAACATCCCACTCATCACAGGATTAAGGATGCAAAACTATTTTTTTTCCATTTGGTAAGAAAATCCCTCAGTTGTCTTTCTTTTTATGGCAGCCAATGGGAATTTCTGTCATTCAGGTATTCAGAGGCAACTGCAGCCATGATCCAAGGCTGACATAGCTTTTGCTCAAGCTGGTAGACAATTGTGGCATCATTCCCATGGTACTTGTCTTTCAGGCATACATAACTCAAAAGTTATAACTTTATGGAGGCTTTCTCAAATTTGGAAGAAGGCCACGAGGCAGGGTCAGGCAAAAGTGTGTAACATTCCGTGCCAGGAGAATATGAGAAAATGCAGTTGAAGCTGAAAATGCAGTTGATATCTCAGGGAGCTGGAGATTACAAGGACACAAATTGTATATAAGAAAAGCCACAGGCAGAGAGCAGAGCCAGCCCATAGAGAGGTCATTTAGGTATAACCAGCAAGACTATAGCAGTGGTGCTTTTAATGTCCTCTGGAATTTGTATCTGACAACAACATATTCTTGATTCTGAACATGCATCTACAGGATGTAGTGTTTGCTCTGATGGGTCTAGATTTTGCATTAGCCCAATTTCAGTCTATTTTCCCCTTTGAAAGGGAATTTTTGCACTGTGTCATTGTATTTTGGAAGTGTTCATTGTTTAGTTGTTTTAAAAAATAAGGACATGTAGCTATGAGTTTTCTTTTCAGCAATGCTGGGGCTCTTAAGACTTTGGCAACACTTAGAGATGAGCACTGTATTTTGGATGATGAGCTGGACATTGGACTTTTGGAAACCAGGGATGGAATGTTATGGTTTAGATGTAAATGTTCCCCAAAGTATCACAGTGGTGGAAAGGCCTGATCAGAAGGCTCAGGTTACTGGGATTGGGACTTGAAGGTTATGTTCTCTGCTTTCTCCCAAATACGGTTTTGCCATACTCTTTCTTCCTTGGATGTCATTGACCATGAATTGAAACTACTGAAACTGAGCCATAATAAGCCTCTAAGTTATGAGTGCTAGGTATTTTGCTCCAGCATAGGAAAATGACTAATGCAGACTTGTTTACAAAAGTTTCTTTTTCTTAATAAATCATTCCAGCTGCCAAGAAAAAAAAAACAACTGTGATATACACCCACATGCGTGTGCATACGCGCATGCTAAGATAGCTAAGATAATTGTAGTACTAATTTCTATTAGTTGATTAAAAGGAATAGAGCTTATATTATTTGGTCAATTTTGCATGCCTACATCTTGTAATCTGAGCAACTACTTTTAAAATAACAATATACAATAATAACCTTTGTTAGTTTCCTACCATCTTGTTTTAAAATTGTGTATTATTTATAATGTGTTTTTTTCTTTTTAAAGTGTAAGATACACTAATGGCAAAATGCAATAAAGAAATGCAAGCATCTACACAAAAACTCACATACAGTAAGAATTTTAAATCATTGTGATCAATATGCTAAGGGCCTTAGCACATCAACTGGAACAGGTGGACAATATAAGCAGAAAGGTAAAAATTTGAAGAAAACTCCCCCCCTCCTTAAAAAATGCCAAAGATTGAAAATAGTGCAACAAAAACAGAATGCCTTTGATGGACTGATCAGCAGACTGGCAATGGCTAAGTAAAGAAGCTCTGACCTCGAAGGGGTCTCAGTAGAAACTTCCAAACCTCAAAACCAAAAAAGCTAAAAAACAAAATACAACAAAACAGAATATGCAAGAATTTAGGGACGGCTGCAACGGGAAAGCAGAATGAAAAAAACATAGAAAAATAAAAATGACAAAAATAGTAAAATGTAACAAAAGAAATAATTGAAACAATGGCTGACCATTTCCTTAAATTAATGTCAGAAGAAAAATCTTGAATCAAATAAGCACAAAAGATGCTAAGCAAGATAAATATCAAGAAGATGATGCTTAGGCATATCATTTTAAAGCTGCAGAAAAGGAATCAGAAATTATCTTGAAATGAGCCAGAGGGAAAGGAACAGCTCACCTATACAGGAACTGAGATGAGCATTATATCTAAAATGTCAGAAGCTCCGTAAGCAAGTGTGGGGTGAAATATTTGATGTGAAATAATTAAAAAAATCCAATAACTTAGTGTTTCATATTCTGGGGAGTTATCCTTTGACAGTAAAGAAATGTTCTCAAATAAATATAAATTGAGGGAAGCTGCTTCTGATAGAAATTCCTTTGGCATATGGAATACGCTCCTCTGACAAAACTAAACAAAAAAAGGGGATACAAACGAAGGACCATTTTGGATCTGTATATACAAAATAGTTAGGATAGATATACAGGTACTTTCTCTTATTTCAGTGAAAAGAAAGATTTGTACTAAGAGTATTTGGATAGGATATCATGTTTGTGTCTTGTACAATGAATAACTCCTAAGAAGACAACAATATGCAATGTATTAAGCATTGAAACTGTTCTATTAATCGATTTTGAAACTATCTCATTGCTATTTGTTTCTCAATCAAATTATTTTAAAAAATAAAGAAGGAAAATGCTATGTATTAGAAATTCAGATGTATGAAAACAAAAAGAGCAATTGAGAAGGCATAACAATGAAAATGTGCTCTTTAAATTCTTAAACAGCAAATTATCCCCACACACCACATACAGAAAACATACACGAACACCTACACGCAAGTCAATAGGGAGTATAGTTAATATGCTTAGATGAAAGAGAAAATGGAAACATATAAAATGTTCCTTTAAAACAAGAGAATGAGAGAGAGAGAGAGAGAGAGAGAGAGAGAGAGGAAGATAATAGGAATAATGAATAAAAGACAAGGGAAACAAATGGGGAATAGCAGTGCTGTAAATATTAATCTATATTGATGACTCCTTTGCTTCAGTGCTCTTAATGGATGAATTAAAAGTCAGGTTTTGTCAAAGTAGATAAAACACAATTTTGTTGTCAGTGGACATGCACCAAGATAGGTCCTATTATGGGCAACCGAATATACATCAAAAAATTCAGGAGATTTGAAATATAAGAATCCTGTGCTTAGATCACTGTGGATAAATTAAATGCCTATAAGGGGAATATATCTGGAAAGTCTCCCAAAATAACTGCAGATTTTACAACAAACTTCTAAATAACGTGTATTATAGAACAAATCTCAGGGAAATAGTTGAATTACAGAAAGAAAATATGCTTTATCAAAATTTGTGGACAAGGAGGGACTCTATAGCCTTGAAATTATATATTATTGGAAAATACCTGGACCTTCCCCTTAGCTCAGTTATTTAAGTGCCTGCTCATGCAAACTCAGTCAGGTGCAGGGGCCAGGGGTTTGATCCCGAGGTGTGCCATGCCGGCCCATTTACCCAGGGCGCACTGAGATGGCAATTGAGACTAGGCGTCGTGGCGCTTGCCTGTAATCCCAGCTCTTGGAAGGCTATAAACAAGAGATTCACTACGAGTCAAATCTAGTAGTGAGACCCTGAACACCCTGTAGACCCTTTCCTAAAATACAAATAAATAAATAAATAAATAAATAAATAAATAGATTTCAAAGTCCATCACCTAAGTTTTGTGATAAAAATTTAGAAAAAAGTACTACATAAAAAGAAAAGAAATGCAAATTAGATCAGAAATTAATGAATTTGAGAAAGGCACATCAGTGCTGGGTAGAGAGCATGGTGATGTAAGTGCCTGCCTGGCAAGCGCAAGGACCTAGGTTCAATCTGCAGTATCACATGCCCTGCAGACCAGTAACCCAGAGTGTACCATACCAGCCCCTGAAAGCGGGCAAGGTGGTACACCCCTATAATCCCAGTGTTGAGGAGGCTGAGACAGGAGGATCATTATGAGTCCAAGCTGCAAAGCAAAACCCTGTACCAAATAAATAAAGATTAACAAAATTGTTTTTAAAGGGCCGACCAAATACCTCAGCAGATTAAAGCACCTGCTTAGGCAGGCACAGGGGCCACCCCCTGCTCTGCTGGCCCCACCCCAGGGCATGCTGAGATGGTGATTGAGACTGGGCGTGGTGGGGTGAACCTGTAATCCCGGCTCTTTGGAGGCTATAAAACAAGAGGATCACTACGAGTCCAATCTACATAGTGAGACCCTGTAGACCCTGTCCAAGGAGAGAGAGAGAGAGAGA
>NDGN011548404.1:0-16655 GCA_002564285.1 Tympanoctomys barrerae | reverse complement strand
ATATTGGATTATTTGGGTGAATTCATGCACCTACAATATTTGAATGGCAGTGGAACACTCATCTGACAAAACTAAACAAAAAAGGGGGATATAAATGAAGGTCCAAGCACCGGCCAAATAGCTCAGAGGATTAAAGTGCCTGCAAGCAGGGGCCAGGTGTTTTATACCCCAGCCTGCCGTGCTGGCCCTGACCCCCCTGGGCATGCTGAGATGGCAATTGAGACTGTGCTTGGTGTTGTGCGGCTGTTGTCCCAGCTCTTTGGAGGCTGAAAACAGTAGAATCACTATAAATCCAATCTAGTAGTGAGACCCTGAACACCCTGTAGGCCCTTCCTTAAAATTCAAAAAGACAAGTATATTTTGTAGTGAGATAGATAGATAGATAGATAGATAGATAGATAGATAGATAGACAGCTACTTTTTCTTAGTTCAATGAGAAGAAAGATTTGTACTAATAGTGTTTAGACAAGATACCATGTCTGCATCTTGTACTCTGAATAACTACTATGAAGACAACACTATGCAATGTATGAATTATTGTAACTGTCCTACTAACCTATTTTGAAACTGTCTAATTGCTATTTCTTTGTCAATAAAATTAATTTTAAAAGATGGCTTCGGTTTGCATCTGGCTCCATGGAATCATAAAGGAAGACTTCTGCTCACCTGGAGCTACATAAGGCAGGAGGCACCCGCCAGGGTTGAGATGAGGTGTCTGCTGTCCTCTGCTGTCCCATGACCCTGTGCAGAGCGTGCCTCTGTCCACCCTCTCTTGGGCTGAGAAAGCCTCTTGAGAGAGTGGCTTTTCCACCCTGTGGTCAACCCTCGTCCTGTGTCCTCCTAGCTGCCACTGGCCTGGAAAGCAGGGTTTCGACTTAACAATTGAATGCCTGGACCTGAACCCAGGTGGTACTGAAGCAGGGGAGTTGGGGGCAGGTCCATGTGAGGCCCCAAGGATGGCAGGGGCCCCACCCCTCAGCGCATGATGGGTGGGGCACACAAACACACTGCAGGACCCTCAAACAGAGTGTACTTTTGTCTCTCCTTGCAGCTGGAGGAGGCAACTCTCGGCAGTCCTACCCTGAGCAATGGGTCCCAGGAGGAGCAAGGGAACTTCACAGAGTCTGGGCACGGGTCTGTGGTAAGTCACTGTGCATGGGCATGGGCACATGTCAAAGGACAGCTGCAGGTCAGGTGCCAGTGTGGTAGGGTTCGAGGAATTGATCTCTTAAACAGAAATGGAAAGCTAACTTCGAGCTAGGGCCACACGGAGACTGGGGCTGCCAGACCCCTCGGCCTCCAAATAATTAGGAAGCTAGAGACTCCAGAATCAGGAACTTGTGGTTTTCTTGGTCTAAAACTCCTGTCCCTCCCCTCCAGTCATCCCTGAGAATCCCCAGTGTCACTGAGCTAGGCTCAGGCAGGGGACAGCATGGACCTCAGCCGGCAGACAGGGTAGGGAATGCCTCTGTGCTGGCATTGAGGACTCCAGGCCTCCGCATGGAGGTGGCACTTCAGGTGCTGCTGGGCAGCAGTGTCCCCATACTCACTTGTCTTGGGTTATCTGGCCCGCACATGCGTGGCCCACTCCCAGGGTGCCACGATAGGAGAGTCACGCTGTGAGCTTACCTTAGCTTTCTCATAGAGTTTCTGGACTTTTGGTTGTGAAGTGTTCATCGTATGATTAGTGTATAAAATAAATATAATAACATGGGTGCCTCACCGCAGAGTAGCTTCTTAGTAACTCTCGGTTACCACATAAATAGGCTGAGGGAAGCTGCGTCTCACTCCCGGCCTCAAATCCAGCTCAGATTTTCCTGACAGACCAGGCACACATTGAAAGAAAATGGGTGAGTGTGTCTCTGTGCTCACCTCACCTCAGATCCACTCTCTCTCAAGAAGAGCATGTCATTCACAAAGTCTCATGTAGCTATTAGAAGAAACAGTTCCCTGTAATGGCTGGTGAGGTGGTACAACTTGTCACCCCAGCACTAGGGAGGCTGAGACAGGAGAATCACAAGGAGCTCCAGCCCAGCCCGGGCTACTAGCGAGCTGGGACCAGCCTGAACTGCGTAGCGAGACTCCGTCTCCAGCTACCCCACAAAGGAGTTCCCTGTGCCAGAGCCCATGCAGCCGCGCTGTCCCTGTGATGACGGGCTCCTGCTCTGAGCCCTTGTCCAGACCCTGTATCTCCTGCCACAGCCAGAGGCACCCGCACACCTAAGACTCATCTGCCCCGCTTGGCCTGAGCTCTGCCTCCCTGTCGCCCTTCATGACCGGCTCTGGGGCCCGTGGGTCGTTAGCACCCGGATGCACGATGTGCCTGCTCCTTCCTTCCAGCCAGGCTCCTAGAGCGGAATCTCAGCATCCTTCATCATTGTTGCGAAGTAGCCTCGGCCTGAGCCCCTCCACGGGGTCCTCGCCCGAGCTGCAGAGCGGGGACCTGAAATGTAAGTCTCCTCTCGAAGACCTGCAGTGTGTCAGGTCTGTGGTTACATGCAAGCTCCTCGAGACCCTTGACGCATCTCAAGTATTGACCTGGGACCAGCAGCACAGGCTGAGGCCGGGCGGCTCGCGGGCAACTCAGCAGACATTAGAGGACAGTCGTGACCAGGGAGCAAAGAAAAGGAGTTACGTGTACAGGCCTTGTTTCGTGGCTTTTTCCGTGTCAGCCCTGTGCTCACTATTTTCCTTCTTTTTCTTTTTTCTTAATGTAGTTCGCACAGGGTCTACAGGGCCTCACTACATAGATTGGCCTCCTAGTGATTTTCCCTCTTTCAGCCTCCCAAGCGCTAGGATTACAGGCGTGCACCACCACACCCAGTCTCAATTGTCTTCTCAGAGAAGTGCGCTCCGGGGACGGGGCTGGCATAGCACAGCGGAGATTGAACCCGGCTGCCGCTCTCTGTCTACTCAGGCGCTTGAGTGCACTGAGCTATCTGGCCGGCCCGGCCCTTTAATTCTAGTAAGACTGCTGCAGTTCACTCTTTGCCGCTACCTTTTCGAGAGCGTTGGCTCACTCCGTCGTCATTCTTTCAGCAAATCCGTGCTGAGAATAGACTGTTGGGAAACGAGCTGAAAAGTTTGAGTGTGTGAACCAAAGAAAGTGGTCTTGATGGCTCCGCCCCAGAGAGCCGCCTGCGTGCGTCCTCACTCAGGGTTACTTCCTGGAAGTTGGCAGGCTACGGCAGCACAGAGCAGGAGAGCGGCTGCCTTCCGCTGCCAGCCTCAATCTGGATTCTCTGGGACTCTGGTAGCCAGGACTCTTCCGCTAGAGACTGTAGACATGTAGCTTTGTGGCCACCGCGGCCCACAGCCCTCCCTGTGCTTGCTCTGAAAGTGCTCGGGCCCCCCACCCTGGGCAGCTGCACCCGAGACCGGGCTTCCGAGCTGGGAACCAGGCACCGCGGTCTCCTCTAGGTGCCAGGTTTCCGGGACGCAGTATCGAGATTGCAAGCTCTTGGCCACGGCACCTATACAGGCAGATGTGTCCCGCCAGGGTGAAGTCCCCAGGACTGCTCAGTGTCACGGCCAGGACTTCCTGCACCTCGATAATTGCTCTAGGTTTCTGCACTTGGTAGCTGCGATAGCCTGAATGGAGGCTGCATTGTGCCAGGCAGTCACCTGGCATCTACTGAAGTGACGGGTTCAGCTGCAGCTGTGACCCCTGCATCTGCACCGAGTGCGCACTAACGTTTCTGAGTCCTCATCCCCTACGTGGTGCAGTACGGCAGTGACGTAGTGCACGTAGTACGGCTGTGACGTAGCGTGTACAGTAAGGCAGTGACGTAGCACGTACACTTAGCGCTGGCTCCCCGGAAGCTGCTGGGGAGCGCTCTGCAGATGCGTGAGGGTTAGACACTGCACAGTGCAATGGCATCTTCTAGAAGTACCTGAGATCAGACTTGCAGTGTCCGCGTGGCTCCTGGAGCCCTGAGGGTTCTGGGGAGACTGTGTGACCCGCAGCGCCTGGCCTGCCTGCTCACCCTCCAAGGACCGTGTGTGGTAGCCTGGTTTCCCCTCTTCATTTTCACTGAGCAGTTTCCCGCTCTGACCGGAGGGCTCCTGCGTTTTTCTACCCCTGATGACTCCAAGTCCCAGTGCCTCTGCCTGGCTTTCGAGCCCTTCCATAACCTGAACGGACCTCTTGATTAATTTACTTCTTACAGTTTTCTAGTCCTGCATGAACTCCCAGCACTCCTGTGTCCTCCTGCCTTTTCGTGCTGGAGTGCCCCAGATACTGAAACGTCTACGGTATTTCCAGCTCTCGCCTGAGTGCTTTCTCCTGGGTTCTGGGCCTTTGCAAACCGCTGCTGCTGTCCCCGGAGGCCCGGATCCTGGCCACACACGTCATCTGTAGCCACTTCTGGGCAGCCTTTCTCCGTCTCCATCATTTTCCCTCAGCACAGCTTGTGTTTTTAAATTAGCTCTGAGTACCAGGCTGTGTGTCATTTAATAACGGGCCGAAGTGCTCGTCTGTTCTCCTATTTGGAAGTAGCTCAAGAGCAGAGACTGTGCCTCTACTTCCCATCTCAGTCACTTCTGTGACACAGCGCTGCGCATCGCAGAGTCGGCGGCTGCAGGCTAGGGCAGCAGATGGGTGCTCTTCCACTTGCAGATTAAGAAATTCTCAGTCAGGGATTTTTTTCAACACCTCAAACATTCGGTGTTACGTGCTCCATCAGTTCAGCGTCTCTGGGTTCTCAGAAGTCTTCTCTCCCGCAGTAAGCTCCTGGGAAATCTGACTTCGTGGGTGTTATGGTTTGTGTCTCAGCGTCCCCCCAGAGCCTCTTGGGGTCACAGAGGTTTCAGAAGTGGCCAAATCTAAAGTGTGTGACTGATTCAGAATGCAATACTGGGATTAAGTGTGCTGGGTTTAAGGGTGGGCAACTGCCAGATTGTCCACTGACTGTCACCGCCCTAATGCTGAGAGACTGAGTACAATATAAGGGACAGAGAGTCTCTCTCTCTCTCTCTCTGTTGTTTTTGCTGTCTTCCTCCTCCATGAACTGCTCTCCCCTGCCATGTACCACTCTGCCTTGGAGCCAGCTAATGATGGATTTAGACCTCAGAGAGCTGAATAAACCTTTCCCCCTTTAACTTTGGGTGTCAGGTATGTCGCTCAAGCAACAGGAGAGCAATAACTAAGACTGAGAAAACTTAAGGGAGCCGCTGAAACACTACCCAGATGTCTGAAGAATTATAGTGCATGAATGTGTCTGCTACTATAGCAGCTCTTGTGGTGAGCAGTGTAAGAGGAAGACAGGGTTATTTTGGCTCATGGTTTAGGAGCTTGCAGGCCTGGTGGGCTGGCAGCTTAGTTCTGGGGCCTGTGTGGACCAGGCATCATGGGAGAAAGCAGAGGGAGGCAGGCTGCTCACCTCAGGGCAGCTGGAAGCAGAGACCACAGGAATAAGGGGCGGGGCCCAGTGCTCCCCCAGGTGTAGCCCAGCGACCCTCACCTCCCGCAGGCATCAAGCCTGCACACGGCGGCCTGGGTGCTATTGCAGGCCCAGATGACAGCTGCGGGGACTCTTCATCCTCTGGGGTCGGGGGAGGGCGGGGCCTGTCTGACCATGAGCACCATGGCCCTCGATGGTGTTTGCTTCTCCACTCACTGCAGTGTTCAGGTGCCCATGTCTTAATTGTGAGCCAGCTATTTGCGTGCTATTTCTGCAGTTCAAAGTCCATCGTCTCCTTTGAAATAAAATAGGAATAAAAAGAGAACATGGGACTCCAAATCTGAGGTTCCCACATGTAATTTGTAGTGCAGGATAAAAGACACATCATGAAGCAGGTGTTCAGTTATTGCTAAATAAATATGAGAACGAAGGAAGCCACCTGAGGCACTGGAGGGAAACGAACAGATTTTTCTGTGAACAGCACATAAAGGATTCCTGGGGGGCCAGCAGATCCCATCGTCACACCTACTCAGACAACTCTCACTTTAAGACTGATAGGACTTGCCTATAAAGTTTTTGAGGGGATTTCTGTGTGATTGTTTATATTTATTTATTTATTTTAGTGCCCCCCCTCCAGAATCACCATGCAGGACTCCAGAGAGAGGCTTGGCTTCCGATACAGCCGCAGAGTGCCCGGTGCGCGGGCAGGAGTCCCCGAGGAGGCCTGGGAAATAATTAAGAGGGGACTACGGTGGGGAATATTATTTTTGTTAGTAGTGATCGTTCTGCATTTTGCACTGAGGGAACTTGGTGACATTAATGTAAGCAAGACAGCGTGCATCAAGTTTAACAAATCGTTGAGGTACAAATTACACGACATCAAGCCTTGTAAATCGTACAGCTTAGCAGTGTGCACCGAGAAATACTGAAGCATGAAAGGATCCCGCTGCGCAGGCGCTGCGGCCGTTCCCCATAGTCTCGGGTGAGCTGTATGTGTCTAGACTGAATGCAGAAACAAAGGACGTCCGCGCAGGCCGCTGTGACATAAGCAGCTTGGCTTTCTTGGGAGCAGAGTTCAAGCACACTGCATTGGAAGTCGGGTTGCAGGAAGGGCAGACTGCACTTCGGTAAACTGCTGTGTGCTCCTCTCCCCTTGCTCGGCAGCCCGTGCTCGAGGCCATCCCGGATGCCCCGGTCCACTCCAACGGCGCCGCCGAGTCCCGACAGACGGCTCCGAGCGCACTGAGTGGTGAGTGCATGACCTCCCCTTGCGACCAAGCCGGGTCATGTGGCTGTTGTTCTGGCACCCTGCACAGTGCCTCTGTGTCTTTTATTTTAATGTACTTTAAGCTGATGCATACAAACATCAATGTGCATCCATTTTTCTACAAGTGAGTCAGATTTACCCTTCTTTATGACTGAGTAGTACTCCATTGTGCATATATACATTTTCTGTAACTTAACGAGAATGTTAAGTGAAATAAATCAGGTGCACAAACTTAAATAGCAAATGGTTTTTCTAAGAAACCTGATGGATAGATAATTGAAAGGAAAAAAATGAAAGCTACATAATAAAAAACAAAGAGAGAGATCTTTTGCAAAGAGGAGGAGATCCAGAGATGGAGGAGGGAGGAGAGGGGACATAGAAGGATCCACATGTGCTGTGACCTGCACGAGCTCCCCACAGTGAATGCAGTCATTACGTGCTGCAAACCATGCTAATAAAAACTGAAAACACGTATTACCTTTGCACTAGCAGCTCCGCGCAGCACAGCCCAGTACCACACCAGAGTCGGGAGTCAGAGAGCAGGGCTGCTCTGGATTTCCTGGATTCCTTTGGCTTTGGTCAAAGGCGCGCATCCTCCGTGTTAACTTCTGGACTCGCTGAAGAGTGGCGCTCCTAGGGGCACGACGGGCACCATCAGCCACTCGTGGTGCGCGCCGTGCAAGGCAGGGGGCGAGTGTCCCATGACGGCACTTCCCATTAACCTACCCCACAAACCTCGCAGGGGCGTCTGAGGTCGATTTTAAGCAAAGCTTAAGAGGCAAATGGCCCACAGTTTGGGGAGAAACAGAACAAGAGGAGAGAGGAATCTTAGTGGGGACCTCGCGCCCCTTCCTCTTGGCCCCCAAGCAATAGCACCAAGTCTAATGGGGTTTACTTAATAATACAAGAGTATAGAGAAGTGCCCTGTTTGGGGTCTTTGGCTCTAAATAATTCTTAGCAGCAAACTTTCTGAGACATAAAGAGCTAAGCTTTGAGAGCTCAGACTAAATGGAAAGTTTGTTTGGACGATGAGAGGAATTCATTCAGGCGCGCTGATTTCACCTAGTCCTTGCTCTGCTGAGCGCCTGGGGGCAGTGGAGGCTTCTCTCCAGGCGTCACCATTCTCATGTGCGTGAGGGTCACATTGTGAGTCTCGTGCAGCTGTTTATGGTAAAGTGTTGGCTGAGTGGCGTAAGAGATATCCAACATCTTTGTTTTTGGAGATGCTGACTATCTGGAAAAGGACATTCCAACAGAGGCTGAAGAGCTGTCCTTTGAAGTGTCATACTCGGAAATGGTTACAGAGGCCCCAAAAAGAAATAAATTGAAGAAGTCAGAAATTAAGAAAGAAGACTATGCTTTAACTGTAAGTGAAACCCTTCGTGATTACTCCAGGAACTTTCTGGAACTTCTCCTTGCACCAAACTGAGAACCTAAAGAAAACAAAAGCAAAAGCTGCCAGCGCCAGGGGCTGGGAGGCTGGGTGCTGCCTACCACTGCTGGGGGTGTTGGGGACAGTGCTGTTTCCACGCAGTGCCAGCCCACGTAGCTGCAGCTAGCAGACCTGTGTTGAGGAGAAGCTGTGAACTTAGATCCTTGGTTCACGGACTGGGTTAGTCAGCTTTCCATTGCTTTGAAAAACTCCTGAGATAAATCAGCGGAAAAAGAGGAAGGATGCGTTTTGGTTCAGTTACTGAGGTTTCAGTGGTCAGTTGGCGGGCAGATGCTGAGCATGTGTGGTGCAAGCTGCTCACTTCATGGTGGACAGGAAGTGAAATGAGAAACAGGAAAGGCCTGGGTCCCAGCGTTCTGCAAGGCCACGTCCCTAGTGACCTCAGTTCCTTCCAGGAGGCCCTGCCTCCTAAAGGTCCAACGAGCTCCCAATAGTCCACAGACTAGGTAGCAAGCCTTCCAGACAGGACCATGTAGATCCTAACAGTAGCACAGAGGTGGGATTTCAGCCTGTTTGTCAGTGTTCTCACACTTCACTTGTCCCCAAAAGCCTCCATCTGTGTCTGGAACATTGTGTCCAGGAAGCCTGACCCAGAGTGAGGTCACACTCATCTATTTGCTGTTTGTTAAATAAACACATGTTTGCAGAATTCCTGATGTGGAGACCTGCATGTTCTCTGCTAATCAGAGCTGCAGGCTGCGGGCACAGGCCTTGGGATGTGTCAGAGTTCAAGGTGTGAGTCCTCAGGAACAGGCCTGCTGTGCCAGGCAGCCTGGATCATGCCAGACAACAGCTCTGCGATGTCGGGGAAGGAGAGGACAAGGAATACTCTGTCCCCTGGCTGATGTGGATCCAGGGGCTCCAGCTGTTGGTGGACCCCGGTGATTACTCCCTTTTACACATGAGAAAACTGAGGCCCAGAGAGACTGAGTCATATGTTCAAAGCCCCAACCCTTCCTGGTCCCCAAGAATCCCCCACATGGAGGGCAGAGTGGTGTTTCAAGACAGAATAGGAGGCCCTGGAGGATGGTGTCAGGGGCAGCCCTACCGGCCTCCTTATCCTCAGTCATGCCCGCTGGCATGCGGTTCACCTCCGGGGAAGGACTCTGCTGGGCTTAGCACGCAGGATTAGCACAGTGAGTGAAGGGGTTTCTCTGGGTTACTGCAGGAAGATAGTGACGAGGGTTTAATTTAATAGCACAAGCTACAGGCTGCACTTCTCAGTCTTCTAAGTACTGAGGGTTCCAATGCATAGGTAGATGGCGTAGTGTCCTCCAGTTATCTCTGACTTAGGGAACCCCTCTACATGGTATATTTTAAAGCTTTGTAATTTAAAAAACTATGGGATTTTTATTGCTTCAGCATATTTTTCAGTGTCCATTTCTCTGAGAACAGACGCCTGGATCTTATGTAAGAATCATCTTTTACTGGCCCTTACTTGTCCCCAGTGTTTTAGATTCTTTTCGTGGATCTTTTAGTGCATTTTATTTCTTTGTGTGGAAATGGAAGGTATTACAATATTGTTGTTTTCAGGAAGCTAGTAAGATTGTGTTTTGAGTGCATCTTGCCCTCTTAGGAATTTGGAATCATCTAAGTCTCGTTTTTAAGGTAGACTAACTGCTGTCTGAGCAAGCACAGGTAATCCGGACAGGGGGGAGGTTACTAAGTCTTTCAGAGTCTGCAGCTGTGGAATGTGCCTGACTTACAGAGGCCTGTCTGTACTGAGACCTCCCATCTTGGGCTAGATCTAGGAATGTCACCGTGTGTTACCCACATAAGAAGCTTGCTTTGTGCAGTGTCACTACGGTGTTCGGCTCCTCCGCTCTTTGGCAGTGCAGGATGTCCCTTAGGAGCAGCAGTCCACACAGCTGTGGTGGTGAAGCCATCCGGCCTTGCAGACGTTCTCGTAGTCTCGCTGAGGCCCAGCATGCTCTGGAGAGTGTTTCTGTGAACATCATGCCTTGCTGGTGCCTTAGTTACTGTCTTCATTGCTGGGGCAACCTGCCTGACACTCACAAATTAAAGGAGGAGAGGTTCGTTTTGCTCACAGTTGGTAAAGGTTCTAATCCAGTCAGGGCAGCAAGGCAGAGGAGAAACGGTCCGTGGCAGGGTTGTAGGAAGCAGAGGGAGGTCAAGTGGGGAGGAGGGCGACAGACCTGCCAGGCCCTGGCCCCAGTGCCCCGCCTCCTCCCATCATGCTTCGCTTCCCAGCATCGCATTAGAGATAAACTCATCCATGGACTAACTCACCATGAGCATCAGCCCCACGACCCACGTGCTTCTCAAAGCCCAACCGATGAGCCCATGAGGTTTAGTGTCTAGACATAGACTGTAACAGCGGTGTAGATGTACAGTGTCCAGCTAGCACTGAGTAAAGCTATAATAATTTTCCTTGGCCATAAAAGCTCAATATCTTCCTATGTATTTTAGAAATTTACCATTCAGAAGACCAGATTTGGGCACACGGAAGCAGGAGACCTGTCAGCTGAAGACATGAAGAAGATCCGCCATCTCTCTCTGATCGAGTTGACTGCCTTTTTTGATGCCTTTGGGATTCAACTGAAAAGAAACAAAACAGAGAAAGTGAAAGGACGAGGTAACTCAGAGGACCAATGGCTTCTGGCTCTGACCCTCACATACTGCAGGGAAAGTGCTTTGTTGATTCCTTTTTCTTTCTCCCTTGACTTTCCACAATGAAGACAACGGGATCTTTGGAGTTCCGCTTGCCGTGCTCCTAGACAATGACCACAAGAAGGACCCTGCGGTGAAAGTCCCCCTTGTACTACAGAAAGTGAGTAGAACACAAACAACGGGGAGGCACTCGAGCATCTGCTGGTGTCAGAGACCTTGGCAGCCCTCGAATGAGTTCCCCTTGCCATCTGAACACACCCGAGTCCTGCTCACGGCACAGCCAGGGTGACGTTCAGCCTCACCCTGGTGGCGTACATTGGCTGCAAGTGCTGAGGCCACACGGCCTTTCCTCCTGCCTGCCTCTCCTTGCTGTAAGAGGCCCCGAGGCTGACTCTATAAGAAACAAACTGGTTTCCCTCCCAGTCTTGGCGGCTGCATGCCCACAAAGCGTGGCGCCAGCTCTGGTGCAGTTACCCCTGCTAGGTCACCCTGTGGTGGTGACAGTGCTGGCAGTCATGTGTGCTGCAGGAAGAGAGAACATGTGGCCAGACAGGAAGCCAGAGAGCTGGGGAGCCAGGAACAGCCCCCACTGAGCCCCCACCCCCTCCACACAGCACACTGGAGACCAGGCTGCCCACCCGTCAACCCCAGAGGCAACAAACAGGCTCTACGCCCAGGTGCCTGTTGTGTGGTGTGACCCTGATGGGGCAGACACAGCGGCTCTGTCCCTCGCTTCCTTTCTTTCTACTACTTTTTCAGATGTCATGTGCCAAAAAAAAAAGCAGATGTATTTTATTTTTTCATGTGTTCACTCATTTGTCTGGCTAAAGATGGACCTTAACTATTAGCGATATATTTATGGATCATGTAGTACTTGTTGACATATGTGTCACCCTGAATTTCTTAAAACATGGATGTATAATTATTTTCTGAATTTTCCAAACAAAGGTGAATAAAGTCTAAAGCTCAGCTTATTCTGGGACATTGTCAGGTATGAGGGGCAGATCATAGTTAGACCGAGAACTTTGGCTCGCATGTTGGCCCGAGCCGGCACCCTTGAGCATCTCCGGGCCTTCAGGGCTGAGCAGCTGGTTTGCCGTTAGGTTGGGTTTTCACAATGCCTGGTCAGGAAGCGTGCAGTCGCTCAGCAGTGACATCCAGTGGCTCCAGGAACAGCCCAAGTCCTCACCACAAGCCTTGCAGAAATGTAACATGGGGCTTCAGAGGTTTTGTAGAAGTACAAATGGAGAGAACTTGCAGTGCTTTCCTCACACCCACAGCTCTGCACCCCACTTGGTCTTCCTGCTCTTTGCTAGCAGCACCTCAAGCTGAGCTGGTCCTGCAGGCCCGATGGCAAGAGCAGCAGGGTTGCGCCAGACAGCCGGAGGGTGCAGGTGGCACCTCTGAGCCCAGGGCCACCAACCCCTCCAGCAGGGCTGTGCCAGCACCCCTGTCACATAATAAATGTCCCTTACCTTCAGCCAGGGCACCTCAGTCAGGGCTGTCCTCCACCTTCTGCCAAGGAAGCAGCCAGAGCAGAAGAGGCTGGGGGGTGTGCCAGGCCCAGTTCACACGCGGCTCTGAGACTTTCTTCCCGTCTTTGAATTATAGCCAGAATTATTCCCTTTGTCTTCCACATAAAAACCTAAGACAGAAGATTCAGGACATGGATATAAGTGGTTTTGTAGGTGTAAGAACCTAGCAGAGAACTTAGCCCATGGCAGCCAACAGAGGTGCTCAGCAAGCACTCCAGTAAATCTGGACTTGTGTCACTGGTCACTCCACCCACGTGAGCTGCTGTCACTGCTGGTGTGAGTGCTCCTAGGGACCGCAGAGACACGGGAGCCTGTGCTCTCTGTGAAGCCGGGGCCATTGTTTGGCTGTCCCGTACCTCAGTACGTGACAGGGCCTCCTTACAGGACCATGGCCAGGATTAAGTGTGCTCATGGGTCTCCGCCATCCAGAGTGGGTGCAGCTGGCCGCTCAGCCTGCCTGAAGAGATGTTGCCACTGGAAGTAGAAGCGGTTACGAGGCAGCATGATATCACCACGGCAGGGGCGGGTCTCGGGGAGCTGAGCGCCCCCAGCTGCTCGTCCGCAGGTTGGAGGGTGCGGGTGACGCTGACCTTGCAGGGAGGCTGTAAGAGGGCACTGGCATGCCGGGCAGAGGCGCGAGCGCGGGCTTGCGCCAGGCGCTGTCGTCCTCTGTGTTATTTCAGGTGACTGTGACCACGAGGGGTACTTATTTTGTAACATCTCCTTGTTTTCAGTTTTTTGAGAAAGTCGAGGAGTCAGGCCTGGAATCCGAAGGCATTTTCCGGCTCTCAGGATGCACTGCCAAAGTCAAGGTACGGTGCGCTCTCTCTTCCTATTAGAGATCGAAGCTGTCTAGACTCGCGCGAGTGAGGCCAGAAACCTAGTCCTTGCTGCTGACTGCTTGTGTACTTGATACTGTCACTGGTCTCTACGCTTGTTCCATGAACTTTTTAAATTAAAACAATTAACAAGCAGCCAACAACAGGACCAGGAGTGAGAGCGCTGTCAAGAGATGCCACGTGCCTCAGCCTCGAAGTGCCCGGCTGCTCTGGGGCCCTCGTGTCTCGGTTGTTGGCATCGTCGTCGGCAGCTTTGGGGCCACCTGCCCTGCAGTGTGTTAAGCTCGGTAGCCGTGGTTACCGTCACATTGCCTCCCAACATGGTGCTGCTGTATCCATGCAGCAACCCCTGTCCCTGAGCCACGGGAAGCATGTCCCTGAGCCACAGGAACCCTGTCCCTTTACCTTCCTCCTGCCATATGGCAGCAAACTCCACAGAATGACAAAGGAAAAAAGTGCTTTCCTTCTCAATCTCCAGGGAAAATCTCACTGCGTTGTGGGGTGGAGGGGGGTCTGCAGAGGAAAATGCTCACCCCTGGAGGGCTGGTGGGCGTTAGCAGTGAGCCCCGAGGGGCGAGCATGAAGGGAGGGAAACTATGTGGTTGTCTTTAGAGCTATGCAGAGGCCATGCACAGCGGCGCCTGTTCGTCTGTCTTTCTGCTGTGTGCTGGGCAATCCTGTCTATCAGAAGTCTCATGGCTTGTATACAGAAGTGCGACTAAATGTTTTTGAAGTGGAAGTGGAGACTAAATAGGCCACGTCTCCTCTTCCAGAGGCCTGGTGCTGAGGCAGATTTGCTATGGAGGAGAGCTCCAGGGTCAGGGAGGGAGGCCCATGGTGCAGGCTGGCCCAGTCCTCCCCCAAGCGGCCCTGCTCTGCAGAGGGATAGCGGCTGCACGGATCAGCTCAGCAGCCGGAACTTTTGCCAATGAATTAAGCAAGTTCTCTTCTGGAGGAAGAGCTGCGTGGGGGAGCCAGCATGTCACCAGTAAACCCAGGAATCGGGGTGTGGAGGGAGATGTGGGCCAAAGAGCAGAGCTGGCCAAACCTATCTGCAGGCAAACCTTGGAAAGGCAGCTCGGCGGGCACAGTGGTGCACACCTGTCATCAGAGCACTTGGGAGACTGAGGCGGGAGGATTGCTTTGAGTTTGTGGCCAGCCTGGGCTACATAAATGAGTTCTAGGCCAGCCTGAGCTGCACGGTGAGACCCTGTGTCAAAAAGAAGTGAGCAGCTCAATTCCTAACGGCTCCTAGAGGTCACATCTTCTAAGCTGGATTTACTGTCTCAGCTTTGCACGCGTTTCTGCCTTAGAGGCACTTCTGGGTGTGCCTGGGCAGGGGCTGAGTGCTGCTGCTGGTGCCGCTGCTGGTGCCGGTCCAGTCGGTGGCTGTTGGTAGCATCCGAGCCCCAGAGGAAATCGGAGAAGCAGATTTCCTAACACAGACCCAGAGTCTACCCCTGCTCCGCCCTGTAACTGGAGGTTGCATTTACATAAATTCTCATATTTGAGTGTGTGTACCCACATGCGCACGTGCATGCATATGTGCGTGTGTGAAGCGTACTGGATGTGACCTAAATCCCCTTCTACTAAATGATCAACTTGAACACAACTGGCCGCGTCCGCATGCGCAGGTTCACGTGCCAGCAGACATTACCTTCCTCCAGCTGTTGGACCCAAAAGTGCTTATCGGATGGATCGTGCCTGCCGAGGCCCTCGCGCCTCCAGCATTCCTGAACCGATGAGGTCACCGCCCTCCGCTCCCCCTCACGGTTTTGTGTGGCGTCAGCCTATTTATCCTACTGGCTGTTGGTCTGAAAAATTCCATCCAGATGTTTTGATGCCCCAAGCTCCAAAACAGCCTGCTTTTCGGAAGCCAGGGCCACTGAACAGAGGCCAGGACAGTGAGGCAGGCAGGCTGAAATGCGGCGTCTTAAAGGGACCTTCACTGCTTCCCTCCTTTCAAACCTGAACTTTTTCTTTTCTAAAACCTCCTCCTTTTCATAGGAATGTCCTTGAAGAAGAGTCTCTTTTCTGAACTGCATGATAAGCTGTCCCCATTTAGGGCAAATAAAGCACCTCAGTTCTGTGGGCCTCTGCTGCGGACCAGTCCAGCCTGGTTTGTGCCTGAAACACAGCGAGACCCATGGAGAAGCCGCTTGCCTGTGGCCGCCCTGGGGCCTGACTGCGGCGCTGGCCCTGCGGTGGAGGCCTCGGATCACTCGGAACATGTTTGGTGATCTGGGTGGCAGAAATGCCCCCTGGGGAGCTGTGACATGAGGAAGGCCAACTGTTCCGTGTGGCCTCGTGTCCACTCTGCTGGGCAGTTACGTGGCCTGGCCTCCTGGTCCCTGCTCAGAGTCCATGGCCACGGGCTTGCCTGCAAGTCGGGATGAAGCTGCCTCAGGTTGGCTGATGCGTGCTTAGGGGAGACCTTGGGCAGCCACTTCCTCCCCGGCCTCTGCTCGCACTGGCAGCGGGCATAAAACCCGGGTCTTCGCTCTCCGATGCCCCATCTTGGCCAGGACCATTCATGCCTGACACAGAGCTTTGCGCTCAGGGCCACGCTGAGAGGCCAGCTCTGCCCGTACACAGCAGCCCACGGTGGCCAGAACCAGGGCAGCAGTCCTCTCTCAGGTGAGCAGTGCTGCCTCACCCCAGCCATCCTGACAGGAGGATGTGGCCCTGCTCCCCAGACGGTCCCTCAGCCCTGGTCAGAGGGGCAGAATGAGCAGCCCGCAGTTGCAAAGTGACGCCTGCGTGTCAGGCCCCGCTGAGAGCTTTGGGTTATGTGATCCGATTTTATCTCAGCAAGGGATTTGCTTAAAATGCATTTTTAACAGCTACCTGAAAACATAGAAATCCTCGTCCTTGTGGGGGTGCCAGGCTGCGGTTCCGCCCCACAGGAATACCGCACGGTGTGTGCATCCAGGTGTGTGCCAGCTCAGACACTTACACTGTCCTGACGATACATTCAGACTCCTTCCTCTGGCTCTCCAAAGTGAACACCACCACACTGCGAGCTGCAGGCAGCCTACTGTGTAGTGACCGTGAGCCAGAAAGTCACAGTCCTGAGGCACAATCACGGATGGAGAAGTGGGGCTCAGCGGCTGCCCGCCGCGCCCGTCCCAGCCCCAGTCACCGATGCTCCGTCTCCGAGGGCCGCGCCCCAGGCTTGCCTTCCCGGGCCTGGCCCATTTACTGCACATAGTGCGCCCTGCTTCACGCATGTTTTCAGAGCGACAGGGCTCTGCCTTGCTGTGACCGTGCAGCGTTCCGCTGGACGTGCACGCCATCAGTTGGCGGACACTTCAGTCACCCCCCGTCGTGGCCGCTGTGAACACAAGTGCAGTCAACTTGAGGCAGCAGCTGTGCTCTCCTGCGCCGGCCTCGTTTCCTTCAGGTGCGCACCCAGCAGGTGGGCCTGCTGGGCCACACGGTGGTGGTTCCCTAGGTTGTCGAGGGTCCTCTTGCGGCTCTCCATGGCTGGCCCACCTTCTGTTCCCATCTTTTTTTTTTTTTTTTTTT
>NDGN011548396.1:14617-29428 GCA_002564285.1 Tympanoctomys barrerae | reverse complement strand
CTGAGACAGGAGGATCACTACAAGTCTGAGCTGTGTAGTGAGACCCTGTACCAAATAAATAAAAATTTTTTAAAAATAAAAGATTTAACAATAGTTTACACAAATATGGCATCTGCCAAAGAAGACAATATTAATTTTGCAATAAAACTAGAAAGATTGCTAAGAGTACAGCCAAAAACATCTTTAAATTGAGCATTAAGGTGTATGTTTTTCATATAAGCTCATTTTCTTTTATAATTTTAAAATTATTTCATGTGTTTGCACTAGTTTTAGGTTTGCTAATTGAGTTTGACATTGTCTTTGTAAACTGAATTTTAGAATAATTTCAGAATATCTCTGATTTCATAAGAGAATACTCCTGAACATTATCCATACCTTTCATCATTGCCTTTTCTCTAATAGTACACAGTAAGCATTCAAAGTAGAAAAGCCAGAAAAATATTATTATTAGGTAGTTTTTTAAGTAACATTTGAATCTTCTTACAAAGTGAACAGCAGTTCTAGAATCATGGGCCAACATTACCAATTTAGGGATTTATGCTGCTACCAAACTTTTAATTTTTTAGAGCACCATTCAAAAGCTTTGTATAGAGTGTGTTGTGTATATGCACCCATTAGATTTAGTTATAAGAATGACCCTCACTGCCTCCAGACAATGCAGCCTGTCAGTATGGTAACAGTTACCAGCAAGACCCAGCACTGGGGCTGGCTTCTCTATTATTTTTCCCAGCACTCCTTGGTTCTTTCAGATATTGATTTCTATCTGACTTGTGGATACCTTTGAGCCAGTAACATCTGTAGGTTCATTAAACTTTAAGCCTCAAAGAATTAGGAGAGTTTCCCCCATTGTGTCCATCTCACAACTGTTTTTCTTGGGATTTGAGAATCAGAAAAACATTCGTATTTCACTGGAAATGCTGCCAAGGAAACTCCCATGCACACATAACCTTTATTTCAGTGTCCCCATTCCTACGTCTCTGACCTTCTCCCTATAATCATATTAATTTTTGTTGTGGAACATCTTTTTCAGCTTTTTTGGTCACTCTCATTCTTTTTTTTTTTCTTTCTTTCTTTTTTTTTTTTTTCAGTACCAAAGATTGAACTCAGTACCTTGTTTTTCGTATTTTAGGGAAGGGTCTATAGGGTGTCCAGGATCTCACTACTAGATATGACTCCTAGTGATCTGCCTGTTTACAGCCTCCCAAGAGCTGGGATTACAGGTGCACACCACCATGCTCCATGTCAATTATCCTCGCAGCATGTCCTTGGGGGTGGGGCCAGCACAGCATGCCTGGGGATCAAACCCCTGGCCCCTGGCCCCTGAGCCTGCTTGCAGGTGCTTTAATCCGCTGAGCTATCTAGTCCTCCCTCATTGTTAAAGATAATTTTTATGAGTATTAAGGTTTTAATTCTAGTTTAATAACTATTTTTGTTTGTGGTTGGGACTATTATTATTATTACCTTATCTTTTGGACATCTATTGCTGTTGTTTAGAAGCCAACTCTTCCTGAAAGTAAGGCTTTCCTCCTGAAAGTAAGTGCTCTGGTTTAGGTACAGTCAGGGGTGAAGTGTAGTTGTAGCTGCTTAAAAGAGTATCTGCTGACTCTGGTTCAAGTTCTAGGAACATCAGAAAAACATTTCATGCGTTTCTGGTTTTTATTTCTTGGGAAGCAACTAATGGAAATGTCTCCAAATTTTAAACTTTAAATTATATGTAGAGTTAAAATAATGTAGTTACTTAAGCAAGCATATATATCTAGTAAATTTTAGACTCAGATGCTCTTAATAAATTCTGTTATTAGATCAGTTTTTCCATAACTTTAGGCGTTCATTTATATGTGTTAAAGACATTTTTATCCATCGTAAATGTAAATCCCAGTGTTCTTTATTTCTCTATTAAAGCTCTGGAAAAAAGGAAAATGAGAATAAATTTTTTTATTAAACCCAGAAAATTCATAGTAAATGTTCTTAAACTTTAATGCAAATTATATTTTAGAAAAATAGATTCAAAATTAGATTGGTTTGCTATGATGATATAGCATAATGGATCTAGGAATAGCTCCAACATATAAATTCAATTATCAAAATACATAATGACCAACAAGCGAATAAAATGTAACCTTATCAAATCAAATTCCTAAGTGTAAATTAATTATGTGACATTTTGTTGTTTTAATCAATTTCTAAGTTATATATTTTAGATCAAATGTTAATTAAATTATAAATTAATGACATTTCATGTGTTAGTACAGTATGTGCTGATCTTACTACAGCCATAATCCTTTTTTCAGAATCAATGCCCACATTCTAGAGAGTATGATTTTGAGTTAGCATTTGACTTTTGCACATGTATTTGCTCTATGCTGCATGTTACACTCTGTTAGTGGGGAGTAGTTATTTCCTTTGGTAAGGGATTATCTTAGTTACTTTTTCATGGCTTGTCACCATACTCAGCACCCATAATTTAAAGCGGGGGGAGGTTTCTTTTGGTGCACAGCTTCAACTCTTAGTCGGCTGGCTCCAGGGCAGAAACTGCTTGGTGAAAGGTACTGGATAGAAGACAGCTGCTCATCCCATGGCAGCCTGGAATCAGAGAGTAGAGGGAGAAGCTGTGGACAAGAATACCTATTTTAAAGTCATGCCTCCAGGAACCCACCTATTCTGACCAGACCTCAACATTTAACTGCACATTCAGCTCAAAAATCTTCAGTGGATTAATTTATTGATGAGATTAGTTTACTGACTGGATCTCTTCCCTGATCAAAATCATCTTCCAAACACCTTTCCTCTGAACACATAAGTCTTTGCAGGGACAATCAAGATCTAAACCATAATGGGTGGGAAATTTTTTATTTTATTTTACCTTTTATAAACTTTGAGAAGTGTGTGATATTGACCAAATATCTAAAATAGAAACTATTGGCATCATAAATAATTTCTCTTTTTTAAAGTATGGATGGTTTTTTATCTGCATGGTAGCAATAATCTCTAGTTATTATTTATAGGATTATAGGAACATAAAGAGATTATTCTGTTATGAAATGACCTATCATAGCACTAATTTGGTATATTTAGTCATGCACTAATTCATATTTAAAATAATAGTGATATCTTGCCTTATCTTAGGTATTGTATTAGGTACTGTGTCACTATATTGGTAAATAAGATTGAAGATCCCTCTAGTGGACTAATTAATGTTCAACTTGGAACATATGAATGAACAGAGGATGGTGTCAGTGTAGAAGACCTAACTGAGGATTGTTGCCAGCAGCATAAAAGGAGAACTGAAGGGGAAGATAGTATACTGTTGATTCTCCTGGAGAAGCTTGTCACACTGGTTTTCCTGATATAAAATCAGCTGTTCTTGCCAGAAGAGCTCAGGCAGATCCTCCTGATTGAGGATGGCTGCAGTTCTTTTCAGGGTAGCTCTGGTGTAAATCTCTTAGCCTGATGGCACAGATCCTTTATCCTGCTGGTGCAGACCTTCTACCTTCTACCACTGGATTTTGGGCCTTCTCAAGTGTGCTTGTTGAAAGAATTTGGAATGACTGGCTTGTGGGAAGAGTTTGAAATGATTTAGAGATGCTAGCTGAAAAGGTATAACCAGAATGCTATAGGCTATATTTTATGGGAGATTCAAATCAGAGCACAAAGACCAGAAGGCTAGTGAACATTCTGCTGATAAAGACCATGTTCCAGAGGTTTATGCCAGGAAGAAGGACTGTATGGCTGTTGGACTCCAGATCTGAGTTTATGGCTTGGGAGAAAGACTGTTGGCATTTTTATTATGTCCAGTGACTTTGTCTGAGACCAAGTCTAAAGGTGACAGACTAATTAATCTTACAGAAGAAATTTTAAGACAATGTAATGTTGAAGCAGTGGCATGACTACTGTTGGGGCCTTTATCCAGATTCATGTTGAGATCAAAAAGCCCAGCAGAATGATATGAAATGTGAGTTTGGCTAGGAAGGAAGTTCAAGTAAAGCTGTACACTGCAAAGATAGAGCAGAGATCTTGATCACTGAGAAGGAATAGGAGAATAGAAAAGATAGCCTGAGTGTGTCACAAGAAGCAGCACCTCTTACAGTTTCAACTTTGGAAAAGCGTAAGACTTTTATTTGAGAAAAAAGTTGCAGAGAATCAAGTTCCAGAATGACTGTAGCCTAGAGAATTTGTTGTTCAGACTCGAATTCAAAGTGTTCAATAACCACGTGCTGAGCCTCTAAAACCAAGAGAGAAAGAAGCTTAGTTATTGCTCCTGTGGACAGCAGACCATGTAGTGGTGTTGGTATAAGGTACATGCAGAATATGAGTTGTAGGGTCTGAAAGGCTTTTACCCAGATTTCAGATGGCCTTGGAGGCCAGACGATATACCCCTGAAAGGGCATTGTGTGAAGCCAAAGATGCAGTGGAAACCTCAGAAGTTTACAGAAGCTGGGAATGGTTTGAGGAAAACTTCAAAGGGAACAGAAAGTGGACCCAAGAGAGGGGCCATGGCATCAGCAAACATAAGAAATGCCTTGGGGTAGAGCCACTCAAGACATTTGGAGTTCCCATCTTGTCACTGATTGCTTTGGCTGGCACACATGGAATTACAAGAAATAGTGCTTGCCCTACTGGATTTTGGACTTGCTTTGGTCCCATTCCTTTGTATATCCTTGTTTGTAACTTTTGGAATGGAAATGTTTATCTTCTGCTATTGAATGTTATAAGCATTTAACTTTCTTTTTATTTGTGCAGGGGCTCACAGCTAAGAGTTTGCCTGAAATCTCAGAGGAGATTTGGGATATGAACTTTTCAGCAATGCTACAACTGTTAGAATTTGGCAACTCTTAGAGATAGACTAAATGCCCTTTGCATAAAGGGATGTGCATGTGTCTTTGAGATACCAGGGTAGAATGCTATGATTTGTGTCTAAATGGCCTCCAGTGCCTCATGAGGTCATGGAGGGGCAGGCTTTTGGATGTAGCTGAACCTAGAATTTGTGATTGGTTCATGTTATAATGCTGGGATAAAGGTTGTAAGTGCTACACGTACCCTAGTGTGGGCAGTTCTTCATGCAATATAAGGAAAAGATAGAGGTTTGTCATTGCTTTTGTAGTCTTCCTCTTCTGTGAACTGTTGCTTCTCTGCTACTTGCCATCCAGCCTTAGAGCCAGCTGATAATGGACTGAAACCTCTACAAACTGTGAGCTAAATAAGCCTTCCCACCTCTAACTTTGTGTGTCAGGTTTTTTATCTCAGTAGTGAGAAAAGTAACTAAGATATTCCCTATTCCCTTAACTTGTAATCTGTAAAGGAAAAAGAAATTACCAAACAAGTATTAAGTGTGCACCTGACTCACAGTAGTAACTGTGTATGAAACCATTAACTGTGGTTTGGTATTTGTGTCTCTAAATAATTGCACGTTCTACAAATATCACTAAAATGGGGCTGTACTGGTCAATAGAAACAATGTTATGAGTTAATAACAATAAAACAAATGATAATTAATAATGACCTAAAACAAATAACATGGATCAATTATGCTCAAATATAAAATTTTCAGGCAATATGGACTAGTTTGTCACAGTCTGATGGAGGCAAATCCATCTTGTATTATCGTTTCAACTCTGGTTGGTTTACTGGAGGTCCAAGTCAGTAGGAGAAAAAGAAGCTATAATTCTTTTGTTTGGTTTTTTAAAATTAATTAATTTTATTGGTATGTTTTCAGTAGACATAATGATAATATTATCTTAAGGAATTTGCACCTGTACATGCTATGCCTTGTTTCTTCTTTTTTCTCATTCCTCTTCCTCCCCTCAACCCCTTTCCCTCATTATTTAGAAAAGATTTGCTTTCATTTTTCTTTCTTTTTTTTTCTTTTCCCTCCCTCCCTCCCTCCCTCCCTTCCTTCCTTCCTTCCTTCCTTCCTTCCTTCCTTCCTTCCTTCCTTCCCCTCTCCCCAGTTCCCCTACCCATTTGAACATTTTCTTACTATTTCACAATATCTATTACATACTTTGGTCCTTATTTATATTTTTGATTTTTCATGCAGAGAAACTACGTGGCATTTATAATCTGTGTTTGATTTATTTCACTTAAAATAGTATGCTCTTGAGGTCCATTTATCTAGAAATATGTCCAGCTTATCCTTCTCTGTAGCTGTGTAATACTCCATCATGAAAAAAAAAAAACCCACATGTTTATCTGTTCATCAATTAACGGTCATTTGGCTGTTTCCAAGATTAATTTTTACAAATTATGCTGCTATAATAATGGCTGTGCATATATTACTTTTATGGTGCTTTCTAATTCTTTCTGGAAGATAACAAGAAGGAGACTATGTGGATCAAAATGGACCTCTATGCCTAGGTTTTGAAAAATCTTTACCCCGATTTCCACAGTGGTTGCACCAGTCTATACCTACCAAGAGTAGAGAAGGGTCCTTTTTCTCCACAGCTCTGACAGCACTTCTTATTGGTAGATTTCTTTTTTTTTCCTTTTTTTTTTGGCAGAACCGGAGATTGAACTCAGATCCTTGCGTTTGCCAGTCAAGCTCTTATCCTACTGAGCCATCTCCCCCGCCGGTAGATTTCTTGATAAGATCCATTCTTTCTGAAGTGAGATGGAATCTCAGTATTGTTTTAATTTGCATCACTTAAATGACCAGTGGTGTTGAACAATCTTCCATGTATTTATTCACAGTTTATATCTCATCTGATAAGTGTGTATTCATTTCATTCAGCTACCTGATCTTCAATAGAGTGTTCAAACACCTTCAGTGGAAGAAGCCTGTTTAATAAATGGTACTGGACTGGTCATTAAAGAAATACAAATTAAAACAACACTGAGGTACCATCTCACCCTCAGAAAGAATGGATATTGTAAAGAAATGAACTAATAGCAAATGCTAGAGAGGCTGTGGGGAAAAAGGAACACTTCTCCACTGTTGGTGGAAGTGTAGACTGGTACAACCACTATTAAAAGCAGTGTGGAGGCTCTTAAAAAAAACTAGGATGAAAGTCCCATCAAACCCAGCTATTCCCCTTCTAGATATTTTTAGTTCTTTCTGAAAAATATCTAGAAGGGGAATAGCTGGGTTTGATGGGACTTTCATCCTAGTTTTTTTTCAGATATTTTTCTGAAAGAACTAAAAATATCATCTACAGTGATATATGTGCACCCATGTTTATATCAGCACAATTAGTCATAGCTGAATCTTGGAAACAACCCAAATGCCCTTCTCCTGAAAAATAGATAAAAATGTGTGATATTTTTATACAATGAAGTGTTAGCTACCTATAAAGAAAGATAAACTTGAGGTTTTTATTGGTAAATGGATGTAAGTAGAGGCTATAATTACAAGTGAAATAAATCAGATCCTTATGTCCAGACAGAATATTGTCTTGCTAGTGTAAGAATCTGAAAGAATGAATACAACTTTAAAGGTACAATAAGTACAGTAAAATGGAAAGAAAATGAACATGAGGAACAAACAATGCAGATGATGGAAAGGAGATAAGATAGGAAAAAACGGAAGGAGGAAAATCATGTAAAGTATATATACAGGATAGCTAGGATGATTATACTACTAATTTTTTATCAGGTTTTTGAAAACAGCAGCTAATGTTTAAAATTTTTACTTTGACTAACTCTAAATGTTCATGTCTGTAATTTGAGCAACTACATTGAGAACAGCAGTGTGCAATATAAAAACCATAGTTGAATACCTTTTATCTTGTTTTAAATGTGTATTGTCTCTAATGTCATATCTATTATCATTATACTCTATTTAAAATAAATTAAAAAGTAAAAAGTAAAAAGAACAAGGAAAAACTTTAATGTTTACTGAAAGGAAGAGTTAATGTTTAACTGATCCATCTTGCATACATATATCTGACAACCTGAGCAACAAATTTTGTGATAGTACACAATATGTAACCTATTGTTATTTCTATCCTTGTTTGGAAATTCTGTACCATTTGTATTGTTTTATGTTGCTTTGTTTCTATCTTTGTTCATGTTATTTGTTTTTCCTCTTTAAAAAAAATGGTGTAGGAACAACTAGATTTCCACTAAACTAAAATTAAAACGTGACCTCACCATACACTAAGATAAAATCAAAATAGATCAAAGATGTAAATATTAAAATGTAAACAGTAAATATTCCGGAAGAAGGAATAAGTAGAACTCTCAAGGATATTAGTGTAGGCAATTTCTTTAACAACAAAACTCCGTATGGGAAATATCACAAGGATTCAATACCTGAGATCTCATCTTTTAAAAATGATTTACATAGTAAAAGAAAAAGAAATCACCAACAAAGTGAAGAGACAGCCCACAGAGTGGAAAAAAAAATTGCCAGCTGTTCCTCAGACATATAACTAATATATAGAATATGTAAAGAACTCAGAACAAGTCATCCCTCCCCCCAGATTTCAAGACCCAATCAAAAAAATTGTAATTATTGTTGTGGAATTAAATGGGTCAGTCTCAAAGCAATATATATCATTTCTGCTTACATTTCTTCATTTTGACCTAAGGGAAAAGTGTGATCCTCTAGGGATGTAAAAATAAAAGGGGAAGGACTGGGGGGATAGCTCAGTGGTCCAAGTGCCTACCTGGCAAGTGCAAGGACTTGGGTTCCATCTCTGGTACTGCTTGCCTTGCTGGTCCCAGAACCCAGGCATGCTGTGCTGGCCCTAAAATTTGGCATGGTGGTGCATGTCTGTAATCTCAGCCCTGGGGAGGCTGAGACAGGAGGATCACCAAGAGTCTGAACTGTGTAGAGAGACCCTGTAATAAATAAATAAATAAATAAATAAATAAATAAATATTTAAACACAAACAGAAATGAAAGGAAAAAATGCTGCTGCACACTGTTAATATCTACCACAGACCACTAATCTGTTCATGAAAATTTAGTTTGTTCTTTCTACTCATTTTATAGAATCATTTTGCACAAAAGGATAACTTCAAATTTTCATTAAGTCATGGCATTAACATTAAGACCAACAGATTTTCAAATAGTATAATTTATTAAAGAATTAAAACATAGTGGTTATTAGACTGGGATTTATTTTTGTTATTGTTGATCAGTGTCTCAGTTACTCTTCTCTCATTGCTGGGACATATACCCAAAACTCAAAATTAGGGAAGGAAAGGTTTAGTCACAGTAACAAGAGAAGAACAACTGAGACAGAATTTGCTACTAGGAGTGGGGCCACTGCTGTGACTAAACATGTCCATATGGATTACAAGATTTTGGGAATGGCTTACAGGAAGAGATAGGAAAGGTTCAGAGATGTTTCCTACTTTCAAAGAGCTGGAGCAGCTTTGGCTATTCTGTTTGGGAGATTCTGGTCAGAGCTTAGAAGACCATAAAGGCTGATAGAAAGCCTACCCATAAAGACCGGGCTGGGGAGGTTTCTTCTGGGAAGAAGGACTGCATTGATTGTTGAGCTCTGGATGATTTGTGTTTTGGCTTGGCAGAACCTTTGATGCATTTTGTTCCTGTCTACAGACTTTGCCTGAGACTGAGTTTAAGCATGGTGAACTGATTAATCTTTCAAAAGAAATTTCAAAATAGGCAAATATTGATAGAGTGGTATGGCTGTTGTTGGGTGATTTTAGCCAGATTTATGTTGAGAACCATGAGCAAAGAGCCCAGAAGGATGATTTAAAATGTGAGCTTTGCAAAAAATGAAGCTCCAATAAAGCTATAGAATGCAAAGATAGAGCTGAGAGGCTCTCTATTGCTGGGAAGGAACAAGAGAATGGAAAAGATGGCTGGAGAGCATCCCAGGAGGCATAGTTCTCCACCCTTTGCAGCTTCAGAATTGTAAGAGTGAGGGACTTTGCCTTGAGGGGAAAATCACAGATCCCATGTTCCACAATGGTGGTAGCGGCCTCACCATGTTCCAGAATGGCACCAGCACAGAGAATTTATTCCTTGGAATCAGGTCAGAGTGCTCAGTGATCCAGACACTTGGTCTCTACAGTAAAGAGAGAAAGAAGCCTGGCTACTCCTCCAACTGGCAGCATACCTTGGCATCATCCACATGGCATTGCTTTTGGGCACATTCAGAATGCAGGAGTTCTGAGGTTAGGGAGACTTCCACCTAGATTTCAGAAGAAGGCCTGGGAGGCCAGGCAGTGTGCCTCTGAGAGGACAGTGTGTAAAGCTGTGAGTGAAAAGCCTATTCAGTGGAAACCCCACTCTTGGTACCAAATTCTGTCTTAGTTACTCCTCTCTATCATTGCTGGGACAAATACCCCACACCCAAAATGAAGAAATGAAACTTTATTTAGCTCACAGTTACTGGTGGTTTCAGTCCATACTTGGCTGGCTCCAAGGCAGAGTGGCATTTGGCAGAGAGCAACCTTTCATGGCAGCACAAAGAACAGAGAGCAAAGGGAGGAGCAGCAGCAACAATGACTACAGGGAGGAAATACGTCTCCCTTAAGTTGCATTCAGGCTATTGTCTCAGGCTGGGAGTAGTATTCACACCCATAATCCCAATGGATCTTGAGTTAATCTAGAAGTCCACTCTAGAAGTCCACCCCATGATTGCATGAGGCTTTGGGGATACAATCAAAACACAAACCATAATAGCAAACTCAAAAAAAGGCAAATTGTCTTTTCTCACACACTCAATTTGTGTTAACTGTAGGACAAAGTAGAGCAAAGGCAGTAAGCAGTGCTATTTGTTATGGATGGACACCAGGAACCACAGATGTGTACCATTTCTGAAATCCCACTGGCAGACACAGTAAGGAGCATGTGTGTTGGGAATGAAGACCACACATGATTGGCCCAATTAGTAAGATTTTTTTTGTCTGCTGTTTTCCACGGCCTTTAGTCTATCCTCTGGACTCTTTTGTTCAGTTGTTAGGTCAAATCTAAAATGTGTATTGAGACATATGCAGTTGTTACAGACTATACAATTATTCTACTCACTTTTTTCACATAGGCAATTTGGATGGCCAAGACTGATTGTAGGTCTTAAATAGTCAAGGGATCCTGGTTTTTTTGTATAATATAGTTTTTCTCCTTATCTATCTATTTGATTCAGCAAGTAGTATCTGTGTGTAGCCACACTCTATTTTTAAAGCAAAATTCCCAAAGCAGAGGAAACTGATCAGTCACCTTTTCTCTGCTTTTTTATTTAAGGAGAGGCATTTTGAACCTATTTGCTTAGGCAGGACAGCTACATTTTTATCCTCTTCTGAGCCACTTTTTCTGGTTGAAAGGTTTTTGTAGTAGAACTTTAGTTAGAAGTGAATACACACAATCAATACTCACTTTAGAATTGTAAGTGAGGTGGAAGCTATCTAATCCAAACTTCTCATTTTATAAGTGAGACAATTGAGAACTCTCACATTAACAGAACTTAGCATAACGGTTCAAAAGGAGTGTCTGCTTTTGGAAAATACATGTTTGCCTATAATAGATTTGTTTTAAAAATTAAGTGAAAGAAATAGAATACTTAAGTAATTTTTCCCCTATACTATTGAAAATGTTCCTATTCTTGATTCTTCGAATCAGTGTTTACTTAGGATATTTTTTTCATGTATGAAGCATAATGCATCAATCAGGAATGAGTACAAGCAACAGTAAGAAGCAACATAACAGTGACTTATGAAAGCCAGTGACAATCATGCTCTGCAGTGGAATGCCAGCTTTGTGTCCTTGCAACTGGACTTTGCTCTTATGTTCGTATTGGCTCTTCTGGCCATTATATATTTCATTAAGACAGCAGGGAATTGGGAGGGAAGGAAGAAGAAAAGTTTGTGTGCTAGTGTATTAGTATTAGTGAGTGAGTGCATGATTGTAAAAATAGTTGTACTGGGAGGGAAACAATGAGGGACTATGTTTGACCTTCCACAACTGTGGGACACTAGTGACACTGCTGCATCTGGTTCTAGACCCAAGACAACAGTGTATGCAGTTCAGAAGAAAAGATGGTCAACTCCATGCTTGGTTTTTTTTGAGTCAGAGTGTATGCATCATAGTCCCCAGGGTTTCAGTCAAACATTAACATGGAGGGTGTGCGGGTACGCTTTCAATGTTATTCATATCTATAATTTGTTGACTTTAAGTGATGAAGATTGTTCTAGAAAATCTGTGTGGCTCTGATTTGATCAGTTAAAAGTACTTAAAATTAGAAATTAAACTTTCAGAGGAAGGAGTTGTGGATAGCAGTTCTGCTGTGGCCCTTCCTGACAGCCTGTCCTACAGAGGTCACATCTATCCAGCCAGCCTATACACTGACTGATACGTATGCTCACTTCCAGGGCAGCCCTGACTTATACAGACACAATGTGAGAGGTATCCCAGCTCTATGCAACACTTCAACTTCATGATTCTGATGGCCTGGAAAAGATGGTGCCTTGCCTTTGTCATAGAGTTGACATATATATCTTGCCAAGGGTTGGAAAAGCTTAAGGAGGAAATTCCAGGAACTACCAAGGACAAGCTGCTCTTCCCTACCACCAAGGTGAGTCAGTAGGTCTTTGAAGGGCTTGTGACCTGCAACCCTTAACTCTACACTGACCATTCAAAAGTAAAGGTGGCCCCTGGTTTGCTCCTACCATCCAAAGTTGTATGTTTTTCTCCTGTGGCCCATGCAACTTCAGAACCATATAGGGAAAGTAATTCTGGGAAATATTCCAATTTAGCTAGCAAGTTAGTTCTCCATCACCATGGCTAAATACATGACAAAAACAACTTAAAAGAGAAAAGGTTTATTTTAGGTCATAGTTTCAGAAGTTTCAGTCCATAATCAGCTAATTCCTTTGCTGTGGACCTGAAGCAAGGCAGAATACAATGGTGATTGGGAAAGAAAGAAGAGAGGAGGCTTCCTTCTTTTGCTTTTGTTCCATCTGGGGCTCAGAGTATTGAAATGGTGCCACCTACACCCAGGGTGGTTCTCACCCCTCAATTTATTATCCCATAAGCCAGCTGTTTCTGCAATCATCCTGACATGCCAAGAAGTGCACTTTAATCACTTCCTAGCTATTCTCAATCCAATCAAATTGACAATCATGATTAATCAGCATCACAGCCAGGGGGACATAGTACAAAGCTTCGATAGCCAGGTATCTTTGGGGAAGTTTCTTGCAATCTTTCACACGACACATTATTTTATAGCTCCTTAGTCAGAACTTAAGTCATATTGTCACATCTGGCTGTAAAACCAAAAATCAGAGGTTGTTTGTGTGATAGGGGAAAATAAAAATTGGAATAGATGACTAGCCTTCTCTGCCAGAGCTCTCATAAGTTCCAGTTCTTATCATTTAGAGTTCTTTTTTTTTTTTTTCCCCAGGAGGGGAAAGACTCTACAAAACCTGTACTGACCTTTGAGTTTTCAACTAAATAAAAATACTTCTCCTTCTTAGTACCTTGGAAACTTCATGTTTTATCATTAAAAAACTTTCCCCTTATCAAAGTGTTATCCTCAGGACAATCATGAAAACAATGCTAGTGGAAGATTCTTTATTCTGGGTGTTTTGTATGGATTAACAAGAGGACTTTTAAAATGGCTTTTGAGGAATTGCTTTCCTTCCATGGAAAAAGAGAATGCAGAGTAAAGACCAGGCACCTCCCTTCTATAGAGAATGACCTGGGGGATCTGCTTCAGTACAGTGAAAAGGCTCATAGCATGAATAGATAAAACAGATTTTATTTAAATGCTCCTTGTACAAATTTATCCAAATCAACTCTAGCTCATACTTGTACAGGAATAATATTTAGTATTTATTGAGGTTTACTAGTCAAGCACTAGTCTAAGGCAATCATATAGATGTGCACATGAGAATGATTTTCAGAGAAGTTCATGAGATAGCTAACATTGCTATCATTCACACTGGACAGGTAAGGAACTGCAGCACATATAATATATTTATTCAGACCATATAAACAGGATGACCTCAGAGCCTTTCTCTTGCCTCACCCTGATGCCCTTGTGGAGCCTGCCTTGTCCTAATAGTGCTATTCAAGACTCTCTGTGCTAGGACAGGGAAAGTGCCATCCCAAGGGGCTGCGCCAAAAGGTGTTTGTATCTTGCTATAGGTAACTAGAAAGTCAAATTAAGTAGAAGGTACCTTCTAGGATCATTCTGATTAAATGCTGTTTAATAAATAACAAACTATCACTGCATTAGGATTACAGCCACCCCCCCAATAAATTTTTTTTTAAAGATTGCAAGGCAGGGGCCAGTGAAAGAGGGGCAGAGGTAGTGGCTCAGTGGCACTACCATGGAACTTCAAGAGGCCCTTTTGGTCATCTCTCTCCTTCTTCTCACACCTACTGAACAGCGGCATCCTGACTGTGCCAAGAGCACAAATGGCCTTAGTTTCCAGCACATAGGGGCTCAATACCGTTCCAGCAGGGGGTAACCACACGGAAGGACTTTGGAGCAAGGTATCAGTACAAAGCCTTCTAGACCGGTACATGTTCTCTTTAATGTATTTAAGACTCCACGTAGCAGATACCCCATTACCCCCGACCAAAATGAAGATCCATTGGGGCTGGGAAGATCTAGGTGGTGCCAAGACTAGAACACTGCCATTAGGTGCTCTGATGGCAGGGTGAGATAGATACTGCCCATCTGTGCTGACAGCTAGGGGACCTGGGTTAAGCAGGCAGTCAGATGGCAGAAGAGATTTTTTACTGCTCTTGAATTCGCTTCATACCTATTTTTGGTCTTGTGATTGACAGGCAAACCCCCAGACAGGTTGAGTGTTGTAGAAAATAAATGAGTCTGCAGCCAATAAGGCCATAGTGCAGTATCTCTCTCTCTCTCTCTCTCTCTCTCTCTCTCTCTC
>NDGN011548393.1:0-11253 GCA_002564285.1 Tympanoctomys barrerae | reverse complement strand
CACACACACACACACACACACACACAGCTATCACAGTGAGAGAGCAGTTTTGCTCCATCATGTTCTCATCATGGTGAGCATTGCCACCAAAACAACAGAGACCTATGATCACAGGATGAAATGTTTAAAAACAACAGGCAAAAATAAAATCTTGCCTCCTTATAAGTTAACTATCTCAGGTACTTGTTATAACAGAGAGAAAACTAACCCATCTAGGAACCATTCCTGGTATGTGAAAGCTTCCAAAGCAAAAGAAAGTCATATTCTAGTCCAAGACTCTGGAATGCTACGATTTTCAACAGTTTTCTGATAAATTTCCTACCTGAGTTTTCTAATTTGCAGTAAATTTTAACATTCTGGAATGCCAACTCTTAAGCTGTAGACCCCGGCAAGTAGTTAAATTTAACTGAGTAATATGCTGTATACAATGTAAAAGTATATAAAACATATGAGTGAGAAAATATAGAAAATGAAATATGAATGATTTAATATACTTAGAAATATGTATGTTCCATCTCTATTAAAGAAATGTAAATCAAAACTACACTGAGACAGTGATTTTTCACTTACAGAATCATCTGTTTGTCAACACATTGTTGGAGGTAACAGAAAGAGATAGTAACTCTTATTCATTGCTAGTGGAAAGAATAAATTGTTTAATCAAAGAGAATACAATTACCAGGGACTACAAAATTTTAGCAATGTATATACCCTTTGCTTAAACAATTCTATTTCTAGAATTTATGTTATTAATTTACATATAAAGTTATGTGTTCATGAAGATTTTCTAAAGCATTGTTTGTCAAAGGAAAGAACCTAGATGTTCAGTTGTAGAGAATATAGTACATCCACCCAAGATATCCTGTAGTGTCTTGGTTATTTTTCTCCCATTGCTAACACAAAATACCTAATCCTCAAAAATAAGGAGAAAAAAAGGTTTATTTAGCTCATGGTGCATGAAGGTTTCAGTCCATAATCAGCTGGTTCCAAGGCAGGGTGCCATGGCATGGGGACAATACCTCAAAGTGGCAGATGACAGCAAAGCAACAAGAGCAAAAAGAGAAAGAGCCAAGCCTCTTTTCCTCCCGTATACTGTAAGCAGGCTACCTGCACTCAGGTGTAGCACTCATAGCATCTCTGGGCCTCCTGTGGTACAGGATGAGGATGTTTACAAAGTGAGGACCCTGGGTCCCTGCTGAGTCACTTAAACTTCTAAGCTTCTCAAGTTGACACAATGAACACCTAAAGTGTAGAGGCATATTTTCTACATCCTAAGATGTAGAGCTGCTGAATTAGTTGAACTTCTAAACTTCTCAAGTTGACACAATGTATCAACCATTACAATCTACCCTTTTCAGTTTAGCAACCAGATACATTTCTTTACACCAGTTTCTAGATACAAAAACATGTTTAATCTTAGCATTTCACAACTTGAACATTATGACACAGGTTTAATAATCCTTAAGAACCAGTATTAAATCTGTCAACATTATAGTACATGACATATTCCCCTGGCCCACCAAAGATTCATACACATACCTTTATGCAAAAGGCATTTAGTCCACCTGCAAGAGTTGCCAAAGTCCTAACAGTTTCAGCATTACTGTTAAGTTTCAGGCAAATTCTTAGCTGCAAGCCCCTGTACAAATTAAAAGTTAAACATTTCCAACATTCAATGGCAGAAAATAAACACTTTCATTCCAAAAGTTACAACAGTGGAATACAATGAAATAGGACCAAAACAAATCCACAATCCTTCAGGGCAAATATCTGAGGCAATCTGTGGCAAGTTGTAACCTCCAAAAGGTGTAGGTGGCTCCTTCCCTACCGCATTTCCAGTGATTATAGCTCACATAGCATCTGTTAGGCCCATTTTGCTTCCTCCTCACAGCTTTCCTTAGTCGATCCCCTTTCCTGGTTTTTCTGACCTTCTGTAATCTCCACTGCACCTTTGTCTTTACCCTCCCAGCTCCCCACACTGCCCTCTCAGGGACACATTTCCTGGCTTCCCAGGCCTTCTGATATCAGGGTGGAAGCATTATTAATCCCACAACTCTTGTATTCTGCATGTACCTAAAACCACCATCACATGGATATGCCAAGGTCTGCTGTCAGCTAGAGCAATAGCCGGGCTCTCCTCTCTCTAAATAGTCTAAATTTGATACTAAATTTAGTCTCTATCTGGGTGCTCTTTTACTCAAATTCTCTTTTTTTAAGTAGTTTATTTGTTCCACCAAAATAGAGATTTGAAAAAATAGAAAATTTTAAATTCTTAATAAAATTACCTGCCTGAAGAAAGATATTTATTTTGTATGATTTTCAATAATTAATGTCTAAGATAGCACATACTAAGTTTCTTCTACTCCCAGCAATTATTGAGGTACCAAACTATATGCAAGAACAACACTAAATTCTGTGGAACATTGAAAAATTGTATATAATTATATATAATAAGATAAATGATATATAATAGAGATTACGTTTGATGAGGTTTTTATTATATGTAGGTTATAAGTGACTATAAGTACATATTATAATATATAAGTATATATGTACCTGAGACTGGTTTCCTAACCAGCTTTGAGGCCTTTGGCAACTCAGCATGACCACCATCTCTGGGTTCCACTGGGTAGTGAATGGAGGCTGCAGATAGATCCAGGGAGTGGAATGGAGAGATCGGCAAGTTTAGCACATTTGGGGGTACTTTGTCTCTGCCCACCCAAATCTCCCCTGCCATCCCACATACACCTCCTACATTCTTCCCATTAGGCCACATCCCATGGGTGGTTCACAGCTGCATGTTCTAGCTAGGAATATGCAGGAATGGACAGAAACTCCCGGAATTAGGGATGAAGAGAAACAAAGGCAGAAAAGACAGGTTAAGGAAAGAAATCTGCTACCAAACTACATTTTTTAAGACCTACTATGGGAGAGCATTGCATTCAGTGACAAGTGATCACAAAGCACTGATAAATGGCATATGATATGGGAACACTGGAAACATCCTGTGTTTAGCTCTTAGCATCTAAATATAACAACCTTACATTAATACATCTGAATCAATTAAAGTGTATCCTGTTTCTCCCATCCCTGAGGATCCATGTCAATCTTTCACTAAATCTTGTCAATCATGTTTCCAAAATCTACCTTAAATATGGCACTTGCTTCTCATCTCTACAGCCATCACCATCTTCCTTCACAACCTACTCATCTCCCAACTTCCACCCCTGACTCTTTGCAGTAAATTCTCCTCCAGCTGCTAGATGGTCTTCTTAAAAAGGAGGACCAGTTTTTACTGGTCAAAACAGGTCAGTGCTCCCAGTTGCCTAAATTCCAGGCTTGACCCAGCAGTATGACCCATTGCCAGTCTTAAACCCCACTCATACCCATGACCTCCTTCCAGCTCCTACCCATTGCCAGTCTTAAACACCACTCATACCCATGACTTCCTTCCAGCTCCTACCCAAACCAGTTTACTCCCCCGTGTGGGTCTCTTATGAGATCATCTCCCTTCCTAGAGGTCCTTCTGCCCATATTTTCTATTATTCCATTCTCATTCTTTGGGCCTCAAATCAAACATCACATACACTTAACTGTAATCATAGTTAAGCATTAAAATGGTCACAGGGGTTGGGGAGATGGCTGAGTGGAATAAGCACTTCCCTGGAAAGCACAAGGACCTGAGTTCAAACTCTGGTTCCGCCAAAAAAAAAAAAAAAAAGTTTGCAATTCTTTCTGGTGAGAGATATTCTAAATGAGTTTTATTTTCTTTTTCATGTGGAATATTTTTGAGACTTACTACAATGGCAGTGCATTACTTTTACATTAAGAGAGCTCTTCTGGTCACTTCTTGATCCACAGGGTGCTATTATAATCTCTGGTCTCCTCAATTCTGTGGGGTAAGGTGTTGCAGACACAGTGCCCAGCAGAGGTTCTCTTCCTGTTCCTGCTCCTTAACTTTCACTAGGAGCCATCATCTCTCCATTTCCAGATGCTCTTTTCCTGCCTTTTTTGCCCCCAAAGCACTCAGCCTGTGCTCAGAAAGCACTCATTGGAGTGCTCCCCTCCAGACCTCCCTGTGGTTTGTTGCAATCCCAGTTTATTTTTCTAGACTCAGCTCAAAACATCACCTCTAGATGGAGCTTCACATCCCAGCAAGATAAGTTCCTCCTTAGCCTTCACATTCCTGAGAGTCTAGGTTCTTACTGCTGTCGGAATACTTAGCTCTTTGCCTGGGGTTTATCCCTGAACAAAGTCTCTGTCCTGTGGATAGGACCAAGCCCTAGATGATACTCAGCAGAGAGAAAATATTCAACTGATATTTGTTGAATGAATTTGAACTATATTATAAAGCAAGGAAATAAATACAAGAGATTATTTGATGAAGTTGCACATTTCATTTTCTTTTTAATTTGTGAAATATTTTTGCACAAAATAAAGCTGTTGAAATAACTGTAGGAAAAAATAACAGTAAGTAGAAAGGATGGAAAGTATTTGGATTACAAATGGTAAACCAGGACCTACAGCCAGGCTTCCATATAAGTGAAGTACTTTCCCACAGCACCACACTCTTACCAACAGTGGGTGCATGCACTCTGTCCTGACTGGCAGAGGTTTAGTTCTTATTTATTGTTTAGGTGACTTCAGTCCTCGGGACTGAACCAGAATGTACTCGGGACAGCATGCTTTCCCACTAATATTTTGCTACAGACAAGGTTGTGAACCTGTGGCTTCCATCCAATGAATCCCCTCAGTTACCACAATTGCACAATGAAGCAAATGCCATGTGTAAACAAAAGACTTGAAACACAGAACATGGACTGAGAACTCACAGCCACACAAAGCAGCCAGCTGCATTATCCCTGTGACGATGCTCTGAGTACACAGACCAACACAATTTATCCAGCAGCCACTTGGCTCCCAGAAAGCATCTCCCCGACACAACTTGGCAGTACGCCCTGGGGCTGTGCTCATTCCTGGTGGCAGCAGGCAGGGTGCCAGGCATCACCCTCTGCATTCGAGACAGCAGGGCAAGGTGCCCAAGACTAAGAAACAAAAACATCCTCCAGAGTCATCGAGTTGTTGGTTGCCTGAGTTCACCCACAGAGAATGGAGAGAGTGAACTGCCAGGCCATTTCCAGGATGTCCCTGACCCTGTCCCTGTGAGGAACACTGCAGACTCCAGAACCCAAGCCCAAAGTTCAGCCAACATAGAAACAAATGTAAACACCTCCCAATCACCATCAGCAAGTGGGAAAAGGCTGAGGACAGAAGCCAGCACATCCGCATCCACACACATTCTCTTACCAAGATGTCAAACACCAGGCTTGTGCCTTTCCTAGATAGCAAGCAACTGGCAGGAATGTAAAGAAATATCTATCACAATCTATTTTTTTTGCATTTTTGATAAGATGTCAAACAACAAATTGTGCATTTTCCCAAGAAAATACTTGTTCTAGGAAGGGAGTCCTTTTTATTCTATTGATTTCTATGATCTAGACTAATTCGAGGACATAAGACTCCTAATGGTCACCCTCTACAGCCTTCCTGACTCATGAAGTGGCAGCAGGTTGTCTGCCAGTTACACTCCCTCTCTTCTTTTGAGCAGTCACTGATACCCTGGAAGCAGTCAGGCAGAGCCAGTGTCAGCTACAGCCAATGAGCTCACTTTACTGAAAGGAGTTTAAAACTCAGAATCAACTTCATTACAATGAACTATCCAAAAATATCCCTAGTCACTTAGCATTCTTTATACATATTTCATTTTTAAGTCCTAACTTACACTCATTTTGTATGTCTATGACTATAATATGATCTATGGAAATAATATTACTTGGAGGTTAAAACAATGATCACCTTATTTCCAAAGCCTTTCATTTGCTATTCAACCACTGAATAAGTACATAATGACCCTACCTGAGTGGTTTAAGTGACATTGGGATGGTTAAATTCATTTATTTATTCAATAAAAAACACTTAAATATCCACTGTACCTTGGGCACTGTGCCAGACACTAGACTTTTATAATGCTGAGTATGAATGACAGCACCTCCCTCAAGAAACATTGTGAGTTTGGTGGAAAATTCTTCATCCATTAAATCAAAGAGGTCTCAATGTGAGGCAAATGTAGAAACTCTCCTTTGTGAAGTCTCTGGCAAAAGAGAATTCACAGCCATTCTGGCTAAGAGTTTGCCTCAGAGAACTTAGGGGCCAGGCTGATCTAAGTAACATCTATGTTCAGTAGTCTTTCTACTTTTAATCTCTCACATTTAGTCAGATTATAAATTTTTGAAGATTCAAATGCTTAGTCATCACAGTGCAATCACATGGGGTGATAAAAAGTTGTAATGTTTCTAAGTCATAATGGGTGCAAAGGATTTTTTCTTTCTTGGTGACGAGATGCTAGCACAAAGGGAGCTTGGTTGACCTCTAAACCTTGGAGCCATTGTTTCTGATAAATTTCTTCCTGTTAAGCACCTGTGAGGAATGATAAGAGTTGAGTTAAGGCTGGAGTACCATATGCAAATAGTACCCCTGAAATAAATAAAAAAAAAAATCTAGAACAGAAGCAGCTTTTGAATCCAATAAAGTTAGTATATGACTAGAACTTTGCTGTGTGACTATGATGGCAATCCAAATTGGGGCTTACTTTTGATCCATAGAACATACCTTAAGTGTTCTCAGGCTCAATCTTCCCAGTATGATCTCTATTTTATGCCACTTGGCAAATCTCTTTCTCTTGTGCTTTCATCTGTACAATTCAGAACATATTTTTCCCATTGGACATTCAGCTGAATTGTTTGATTCACTGACCATTTAATAAGATGATAGAAATGTATCCTGAAAATCTACACCTATCCTATGGAGACATTCTGCTCAGCTGCACTGAGTTTCACAAGAAGCTAGCTGTTGGGTTAAGAAAACATATAGCCAAACATACAATGACATCAAGCTTTTTCCCTGACGCCAGCTGGGTGTTTGATGTGGTGACACTCTGAGGCCATGTGGTGCCAGTTTCAGTTGCATGATTCACATTGTTAATCTTTGGAAATACTGAATATGAATGAATGATCCTAAATTCTAGCCAACTGTATAAGAAACACTATTGGTAAACAGTCTCTTCTCTACCATCATCTTCTGACTTAAAAATAAAAATTCTACTGTTTCTCAGCAATGTGGACAGTTCTACTGTACATTAAGCAACTACTATCACAATTTTAAATTACCTTTAACTCAACTCTCTTTCACTACTAATAAATGTAATTGACATTTATGCTATCAATATCCATAGATGCTTAACAGAAAGAAGTTCATTGGAAGCAGTGGCTTCAAGGGTTAGAGGCCAACCAAGCTCCCTTTGTGCTAAAATCTCATCACCAAGAAAAAAGAAATCCTTTGTATCCATTATGACTTAAGCATATAAATTCTTAAACTCCTCATACATGCAACTAGGCACACAGTTTTTGGTAACATGGACTAGCAACATCTTAAACTTACTTTTTGTTCAGAATGAACCATAAGAGCCCTATCATTCCAGTGCTGATTAGAATTTCAATGACCCATGTTCAGGAAAGTCACATGATAACACTTAATTTACAAATCATTTTCAAATCTTTAATAATATCTACTTTAAATTTTCTCTCTTTTTTGCAGCCCCAGGGATCAAACTCAGGACCTTGTACTTACCATGTAGGCCCTTATGCCACTGAGCTATAGCCTGGCCCTCTATTTTAAATTTTAATTTCAGTAGTATAGGAAAATCAATGACTGTGCACCACGCAACAAGTAACAATGTTCAATGACTCCTTTTGACAAGAACAATGGCAGCAGTCAAAAACTGATAGCAATATTGTATTTCTGAGGGTCATCTTTGGTTTCACTCTTTATTGGCAATTACAGAACAAGAAAGAACAAATAATTTACCTAAATTAGGTCTTTATTATAATTTTTCCACATATTTATCATCCTTAAAAGTTCAACCAGCTTGATCCTTAATTTTCCTACTTCGAGATATCTGTGATACATAGTCTTTATAGAAATTATTCATTTTAAGAATTCAGTGAATTCAGAATGTCATTACAACTGTATACCTAAGTAGCCACCTGACATTCACTGTTTCCTCTTTGTCAGTACTGTGTTTAGTGTTTTATGGATCAAACCATTTAACTTCACCCAGGATCTATTATTTTGTACATTGCCCTAGTCTATTGTATATCATATTATATAAATCTATTATTTTTCTTATTTCTTAGATGATGTGACTGGATCACAGAGATTTAATAAGCTCTCCATAGTCAGACAGTAAGTAAATAACAGAGGGAGGGTTGAGATTCACTTTGCAGTGGCTATGAGATGTTCTAACACTCAACCTTTATCTGTATGAATGCTCAGGAGCTATTTTAGCACCTCCACATTTCTTTTGATGCAAAGAATACAATATTACGCTGCTTGATTTGTCTCACATTGGCCTGTTGATTGGGATGTGATAGAAAAGAGGCTGATGCTTATTTGACAAGTGACACATTTAAATCAGGAAAAGTGAGTTGGTTCCGCTGCCATGGCAACTGACCAATATTTCCTGAAGCTTAAGAAACTGCTGGGGCAAGAAAGAGAGGTGGCCCCAATAGGTAACAGTCTTGCTTAAAACAGAACAGAAATTATCTGTCATAAATCTGTAGCTGTCCTAGTCACAAAGATTATTCTCAATATGTTTAATATTTTAATTTATTCTGAATTTGATTACATCCCCAGAGGAAATAAACTGTATAGACTAAGTGCAGCTAAATAGGGCCAGTCAAATAGCTCAGCAGATTAAAGCCCCTGCAAGCAGGCCCAGGGGTCAGGGGTTCAATCCCCGAATTACCATGCCTGCCCTGCCCCCCAGGGCATGCTGAGATGGCACATGCCTGTAATCCCATCTCTGGGAGGCTGTAAACAGACAGATCACTATGAATCTGATCTAGTAGTGAGACCCTGAACACCTTATAGACCCTTCCCTAAAATACCAAAGGAAAAAAAAAAGTGCAGCTAAATAGTCAGCTTGACTGAAGTTTTAGCCAGTTATCCTTCTTTATACAAGAATCTAGCTAGCAGAGTCCTAAGGTAAAATAATCAAGAATTAAGAAGACATCAGACATGCTGACATCAGACATGTGTGAAAAGATAGTTAACGTATCTAAAGGAATAAGATTCTAAGAAAATCTTTTAGTCAAGACTCTTCCAATTAAAAAATAAATAAATTTTTAAAAAATTGAAAATAAAAAAAGACTCTTCCAATTGCAATAACAAGTTTACAATCTGAACAGGCTCGGGGAAATAAAAAGAGAAACAACAGCAGCAAAACCTTTTTTGGCTTATTTAACTAAAAAGTCAAAGTGATAAATCTCTCTTGTCCAAATCAGGATGTCCACACATTATCCACAGGAATTTGTTTCTCTCCACTTCCCAAATCTGCTTTCCTTTCTAGTAGCTTCCTTCTTATATTGGTTCTTTCTGGTAATTCAGATGATCTTTAACTTACATTTTAGCAGCTTCACACATATACCAGAAAGAAAGCTCATCTTTCTCAAGAGCTTCTGCCAAAATCTCAAGACAAGTTCCTATTGGTTTACTTGAGTCATGTGTTTGTCAGACCCACAATTCAGCAATTGCTGTGGGAGACAAAGAAGTTATCTGACTCTAGGTCTGATCAGATAATCGCTTTCAGGGGAGCACAGGAAAGGGGGTAAAACTACAGGAAAATTAGGCCATGATTATAAAAAGGAGAAAAAATAGGAAGAAAGGGTTTTGGAGATAAACACAACAGAAAGAGTCAAAAGGAAGTCACACTAAAATGTAAGTGTCTTGATAAAGAACCATTATTGGCTACCTGGGACATTAAAATTGAAGGAAATGAGAAGGTAAGAGGGTCTATAAGGAAAGAATAAAGCTTAATGAGGAGAAAGTTTGCCAACCACAAACTTACCTGGTGCCATTTCAGGCAATAGTCTTTATCTGATGGCTAGTGATGGTGGAGCACACGTCTATACATTTATGTCTACAAATATACCTATTTGATTCTCCCTATAACTATTTTAGTAAAAAAAAAAATACTACATGTGCTCATTTTAGGAAATTTGGAAGATACAGATAAAAGAATATAAAATTCAGTTGTTCTCCAAATATATAACCTCAGTATTATAATAAAAACATCAGACAAGAACATCAACTATAAGAAAAAAGTCAAAGCTTAAATTCTTGCCTCTAATGGTAAATCATACTCAAAGAATGGTAAGTTAAGTTTTGCAAAAACCATCATGAATTAAATACAAATTATACTGCATAATTTACATTAAATAAACCACAACCAGAATTCTCCTTTAATTACTATAAACTCTTCACTATAAATCCCTTCTTACTAAAAAACATGGCCAAGGGCGAGCTTTGCCTTGGCTGTGGTTCTCTGTTGATTTATTTAGGGAATCACCTATTGGTTCCTATTACACCCCACCTATGCTTATAAACTACACTAAACATCATTAGATTGTATTAGGGTTTACCTTCAAGTCATATAGAATCCCAGGCCTATCTGTAATTATCAAAAAGTTGCTTTTATTTTTAAAGTACACATTTTCCCCTTGGTCTTAACCATGTCTATTTTTATTTGCTTCTTCCTTGGTTCTAACCATGCTATTTCCTTGATTCTAACCACATCTGTTATTTGCAACTTTAAAGATCCCGCTATATAATGAAATAACTGTGTAGCATACCTCCTGTGGCACGTAACACTTACTCAATAAGTGTCACTGGTTGCTATGACTTATACAAATGTAAACATTTGCTTACATGAGTCTGCAGAATGACTGCTGTAAAATTTCTTGTGATAGAAAAATGGATTTGAAACCCTCCCCTAGCTTTTGGCCAGAAAGGATCATTTTTTCTTTTTTCTTTTTTTTTTTAATTTGGCTCCAAACTGAATTTATTAATCAATTAAGGCAATGTATTTATAATTGTGAATAGTTCTCTCTCTCTCTCTCTCTCTCTCTCTCTCTCTCTCTCTTTCTCTTTATGTTTTAGGTAAAGGTCTAAGGGTGTTCAGGGTCTCACTACTAGGTTGGACTTGTAGTGATTCTCCTGTTTATAGCCTCCCAAGTGCTGGGATTCCAGACACACACCATCACGCCATCTAAACTGTCATCTCAGCATGTCCCGGGGTTGGGGCTGGCACAGCAGACCTGGGGATTGAACCCTTAGCCCCTGTGCCTGCTTGCAGGT
>NDGN011548392.1:16157-29395 GCA_002564285.1 Tympanoctomys barrerae | reverse complement strand
AAGAAAGAGAACTACAGGCCAACCTCCCTCATGAACATAGATGCCAAAATCCTCAATAAAATAAAATAAAATAAAAGAATAAATTCTTAGGCAGTTGAAAAGGATTCGGCTTTCAAAGACTTTTGAAAATCTGACTTGAAATAGTCACCACCCATCTGAACCTTGCAGTGTATATTCTGCTGCTGATTTGCCAGCCAGGGGCCCAACAAAGCTACAGGGCTTCGCACTTCAGAGAAAGTTGCCAGCGTGGGCTCAGTTCCCGCTGGATGTTCCTCACCTGCGGGTGTCCGGTCACTCTCGAAGTCCCCCTGCATTGCCCCATCCCTGGCCAGAGCCACTTCCTGGTTTTGGTTTCTGTGCTCACACAGGGGCAGTGGCAGTCTTGTCTCCCGCGGTGACCCTCGGGATACTAACAGCCGTGGTGTCTATCTTTCTGGCTGGGACATCACTATCGAATGCTGGTCCTGTCCCTCTATCTCAGGATCAAGGACTGGAGATACGACAAGGTCCCTCTCTCCAGGCCACCACCATCTTGTCACACTTCCTACAGCCTGGTCCCTGGGATGATGGTTCCATTAACCCAATGCCACACCAGGGACTGAGCCCCAGTCCCCCTGCGGGACTCGGTGTTCGTCCCCTGGCTCACCTGGTCCATGCCCAACTGCTCCTCACCACCCTTTGCCTCTACCCACTGAGTTTAGACCCCTTTCTCACTTGCCTTTCCCAGGAAAAGCGCCAGTCTCCTACCCTGCTCCTTCTGCGCAGGTCACTGCGCAGCAGGTGCCATCAGGGACTGGGCTGGGCCTGGACGCCCTTTACCACCAGCTCCACACCCACCTCCGCCTCTCTGTCACCAGCCTTCAGGCCTAGAGTGCAACACTGAGAGCCTTGGTGGTGCTAACTTGGTACACACAGCTGACACTTGGCAGTGTCCTTTTCATTCAATTACAGGCCGATAAGCTCACTTTAGAAAGCAGACCCTCTCCCAAAACAAGCCGCTGTGTGAGATGAGAGGCCAGGATCGTGCTCTGGGGCTCTGTCCTTTGTTGCGGTTTTTATTTTTACAGCACTTATCACAGGCCCGGGTTTGGCGGGCGTGCGCTGTGGCGCCTGCATTCTATCATAAGCTCCACAGGCGAGGGACAGGTCAACTTTGTGTAGCGGCTGCTGTTGTGCCTCCAGGTTGCGAGCATCCCAAATAAGTGCTGGAAAGGAGTGAGCGAGTGGGAGAGGGAAGGAGAAAGGGAAGGAAAGGAGATAGGAAGGAAGGAGAGGAGGAAACCGGGCTATACTGGAGACATCGTTATGGATATAGTGTTTTTCTCCTCATGAGCCTTGGTGATATTTCTATGGGTCAGTGTGGATAGGAACAAACAAACCCATATTTCCCCAATCTTGAGGGATTCCAACCTAAGCATCATAAAAATGCCAATAAAAATATCACTGTAATTGGTTTCATCTGAGCAAATATTAACTCTGAGAGAATAAAACCAAATTTCTCCTCTACAACGCAGATTCAGGGCTCTTATCAAAGTTATTTGTGAGATAAAAACATACGTGAAGCTCCTTAATATTTTTTTTCTCTGTACTAGGAACTGAACCCAGAGTCTCTATACTGAGTTATGTTTTAGTCCCACTTTTAAAAATTATTATTATTATTGATATGGATCCTCACTAGGTCTCTAAGTTGCCCAGGCTGGGCTCAAACTCTTAACCCCCTGCCTCAGCCTCCCTGTATTGAGATAACAGGGATGTGCCACTATGCCAGCTCCTGGAGGACACTAACAGAGACCATGCTGATGGGACAGATGTCACCTGAAAGCAGAGATGACAAAACTACTACACGAAACTGCCAGTCAAAACTATGTCTCATAGCCTATGCATCTCACCTTGGCAGAGCCGTAAGTGTGTTTATGTTCTAGGTTTATTAGATTAAAAACACAATGTCCATTTCAATTTAAATTCCACATAAACCCGGAACACCATTTGAGCATGCGAGGACTACTGTATCTCATTCGACATTCTTTGTGTTGTGAGTGGAATTCAGGTGTAAGTGGGCATCCAGGATTCTGCCCGGGTAGCCAGTGTGGCCTTACCCTGCATCCCGTCATCATCTCAGTGAGCTGGTGAGGATGGAGCCATTGCAGGTCTGAGCTCCTCACCATACAGACGAGGGACTTCAGCCACAGAAGGAGAAGCAGTAGGGGCTCCCCACAGACGGCGTGCTCAGAGAGGAAATTATTTCTCACTTTGGTGACGAACAGAGAGGTAAAAGGTAAGAACACTCTACAAAGTAAGGGCTAACCCATAAGTCAAGGCCAAGGGAGCAACGTGGGGGCGGGGGAGGGGTCTATCTGTATCATTTGCTTTTCCACTTTATCCCATAGACTCTCACAGATGTCATAAATCTGAGGCAGCTTGGGAACTGTCAGGCAGGCTCCGTGGGATATTCCTGTTTCCTGACACACTCGGTTTCAAAAATGAGAGTAGCAAAGACAGAGACGAAATCGAATAACTGTGGACATGTGCAAGTTGGGTATTTACTCGAAAGTATTTCTGGGAATAAAAGAAATTATATATATATATATATATATATATATATATATATAAAGGACAATGACTCAAAGAGACAAAGACGGTACAACACATCATAGACACATACGTCCTTAGGTGAACAAAGGGCTTCAGGGATGTACTTGCTGGTGATAAGCCCTGAACTCCTCAGCACAGGTGAGACCTTGTGCCAAATAAATAAATAAATAAATAAATAAATAAATGATTAAAGAAAAAGCCCTTGAGATCTAGCCGTAGTTTACACTTCTTGTCCATTCTGGCTCATTCTTGCCGCAGTTTGGGAGGCCGCGGCAATGGTATCCCACGGCGCAGGGTTACGCACAGTGTCCTGGGCTGTCTCAGCCCTCACCAGCCAACAGGAGCAAACTCCACTCTGCCAATATGACAAGCTTCACTGTGCTTCACTTTGCAGTCAAACCTTGGTATATTTACTTCACTTGAATAAAAGCTTTCTCCTCTCCAAAGCTCTACATGTCTGCAGCAGGTCAGCTTCTCTCTGTTTGAGGCAAGGGGATGGAGTAGGGAACGATGAAGCAGGAGCTCCCTGGGTATGCACCTGGACTGCAGCCTGGAGCCTGGGGCCTGTCTCTAGCGCCTCAGCAGGGAACCTGGCATCACCTGCTGGCAACTGGCCCACAGGCAGGTGACAGAAACCCTTTGGGAGTGAATTTGATTATTGTTGGGTCATTCGTGAACCTGACACAGTAAACAGGCAATGACAATAATGTGAGAGGGTCTTTCTGTTACTTGTTTTCAGAATTTCCATTCCTTTCCATGTCCAGCTACTGCCTGCTTTTCTTCAGAATGTGACTTCTCCCCCAATTTCTAAGTGATTCTGAACAATCTTCCCAATACCTGCAGCGAAGCCGATGCGGCTTTTATTATGCCGACCTGAACAATGCAAGTGGCTTATCACTTAGATCCTCAGGGACCCCAGAGGCTGAGGGGCCAGACTAATGCTACTGGTGGTGATGGAACCTTTAGAAATGAGGGATGCAAGGAGGTTGGTTAAGTCTTTGGGCATGTGTCCTTGCAGGGAGCTGGGGACTCTGGTCCTTCCGTTCTCTTCTACATTCTGGCCATAAGAAGAAGAATTTTTCTCCTGTATCCACCGCCCTCGATGGTGTGGTGCTCAGTCACAGGAGACTAACAAGGCCAACAAACATAAACTGGAAATCTCCAAAAATGTGGATGAAAATAAAGCCTTCCTTCTTATAAATTAATGATCTGAGGTGTTACCCCAACAGAAAGCTGACTAACAGAGCATGGTAAAGCAAATGCATATTTAAAAGACAAAAACAAACCCTGATATACTTATCACTGAAGGAAGCTATGAAGGAAAGACAAATACAGTTGTAAAGCATGCTGTAGAAACAAAAGTATGGAAAACACTGGTCGCCCTTCTTTCTGCTATGGTGAGAAACACCATCTTTCTCAATCTGACAAGATAGATTTTTGGAAGGCAGTATGATTGATATCATTTATGATGGCTATCTCTAAATGCAAATCTTCACCTAGTGTTGTTTCCTAAATTAAACTTTCCCACAGTCATGGGAAAATTAGTGCTGACAAGGGCTCTAATGGGGCGGACTCCACAGCTGAGCAAAGCAAGACACGGAAAGATTAAGTGAGTTTCAAAGATCAGACTACCCAGCCCGGGATTAGGACTCCTGCATGTGTGGTCAGTGCTTCCTTTTAAATTTTCAAAGATTTTATTGTTTTGAAAGCATAAAAGCGGTCAGGTGCAATCCACGTAACAGTGGATCAAAATAGGGTGGCTGCCGAGATCCCCAAAAGTCAGCTGAACTGGAGGAGGAGAGTATATTCAGCAGAGATTATTACTCAAGACAAAAAATAAAGCTGTGAACCCGAATAATTTGTACATTAAGAAGGCTTCAGAGACATCATACCAATGAATGAGATATTCTGAAGTCAAGTTGCTAAATACATTAACTATGAATGTATATTTGATAATGGTTTGCTTTTCTACATAATAAAATTTTAAGTGCAGTTTTTTTAAAAAAAAGATAGAACTGTGGCACAGAGATGCTCACCGCACTGTGGAATTCACTCCGAGGACACCTAATGTGCCAGCCCCGGACAGGACCAAGTCTCGGTCGGACTTAGGGAGCATCTCTACGAGCTCATGAAAAAAGAAGAAACCAACAATGAAAAATAATAGCAAAGCAGAAGCCTTCTATTTCAGTTTCACTTCTAAAAAACGACATTTAAATAAAACAAGATTTGCTTGAATAGTAAAATTTGTAATAAAAAGAGCACCCTTTTATTCTACGCTCTATAGATATGATGTGCAAAATTCAGTTATTAGTAGTTGAAAATATACTTTATGACTTTGAGGAAAATAGCTGATATTTTCTAATTTTTGATATTGAAAAGGCTGAAGTGGATTTAATCATCTACACAAGATTCTATTTTTCATCTTGACAGTAAAGGTCAGTTTAAACAAATTCAAGTGCACGAGTCTCACATTTGTCATATAGTCGTATGACGTAGTAAGACAGGAGAAGCTACAAGCTCTGTGGTGTTCCCCAGTGTCCCTAGGCTGAGGTCCGAGTCCTCAGTATCCCAGGATGCAGACACATTTAGAATGATAATTAGGCTGAAAAGAGGCCCTTTGCGTTGTCTGTACAAGAGCAGCTGATTAGGAGACAGACATGCCTAGCTGCAGACAGAAGAGCAAGTGAGGACCCAGGAAGGACGCTGCATGCCCAACAGAGGGCCTGCCTGAGGAGCCACCCCTGACACTGTGACCTTGGACTTCGGCCACCAGAGTTATGGGAGATCACTTCCTGCTGTTCCACCCCAGCCCATGATGCTTTGGCGTGGAGTCCTGGGCCCTAGTATAGGTATTCTATGAGAGAGAGAGAGAGAGAGAGAGAGAGAGAGAGAGAGAGAGTTAGTTTATCATACAGATTTTTTTTTAATGTATTTTAGTCCAGGGTTGGTCTACAGCATCTCACTACGTAGATCAGACTCACAGTAATCACTGGCCTGTTTTCAGCCTCCCAAGCACTGGGATTACAGGATGCATCACCACACCCAGTCTCCATCACCTTCTCAGGGTGCCCTGGGAGCAGGGCTGGCATGGCACCCCAAGGATCGAACCCCAGCCTTTATGCTCTGTCTAAGCAGGAGCTTTAGTCCACTGAGAGATCTGGCCAGCCTTAGTCATACAGATATTTTATTCAGAACAATTTAAAATTAAATAATAAATTATCTATCTCTCAAATTGTAATCACATATTATAATTCAAATTCTGATGTAAAGATATTAGAAATTATACCTTAGATTCAGTTTTTAACCTTGTATGATCACAAGACTCAACTCATTAGTGTTTTAAAATACTTTCATATATTTTACCTAAACTTTCAATACATGCAGATCTAACAGATAAAATTATCAGGGAAAGATAAATGACATGCAAACTTCTGAAAACAATTGATTTTGGTAAAGATGAGATAAATAGTGCTATAGTCCCAAAGGTTTATTTGAATGTCTCTCATGAGCTTTGGGGGGAAATTAGAATGAAATCAACTTTTAAGATGAAATTTCACCTAGCTGAGAAAAAGGTCTTTGGTGACAATGAATTTCTGGAATTCTGGAGCTTCTGAAATTTAGTTCTCTCAATAAACACTCCAAGAATTTATGAAGCACGTCTCCAAAAGAAGGTGATGAGGAGTGGAGAGAGGGAGGGAAAAGCCACCCAGCATTCTACCAAGCCGATGTAACATTTGTGATACCTTGAGATACGCAGAAGGTTTGATTTTTCATAGTTGCAGAAGAGCAGATAGGCTTCCGCACCCTGTTGTAGCTTATCACTGACAAAGCACACACGCCCCTCCCATGAAAGTCATTTTCTCTTAATGTATCAAGGCTTAAGCTTGGATACCCCTGACAACCCAGAGCAGAGAAAAAAGGCTTAGAAGTAAACTTATGTTAAGAACAGCAAAGCAATGCACTTCTAAAACATAGGGGAATTATGCTTCTTTTAAAGTGCAACATACACCCCAGAGAGTAGAGTCGTAACACACTTGACATGCGTAAAAATATTCACTTTGTAAGAAAAGAAAACAAATGCAAACCAACAAATAAAATACTGTCTAGGACCCAGGTGTGGTGGGGAACAGCTTAATCCCAGGACACAAGAGGCTGAGGCAGGAGGATCACTTTGAGTTTGAGGCCAGCGTGCTCTACAAAACTGAGTTCAAAGCCAGCCTGCATTGCATAGTGAAATTCTGTCTTAAACATACCAAAGAAGAAAAAAAAATCTAAGTTAGTGTGGTATAAAAATGAAGGGATTATCAAAAATATTTGAGGACTAAACTGGGTAACTGTACTAGATTCTTTATTTCCATTACTTACTGTCTTATATTTTCAGGGAAAATTTATTATCCAGCCTTTTGCAGGCTGAACACAAGAGAAGAACTGCAACTTTTAAAGGGACAAGTGGAACCTGTGACAGCGTCTCTGGGGGACAGTGCTGGACTCCATTGTGGACTCTAGGATGACTAGCTAGGATGCTAAATTATTTTATTTCCAATTGTGCGTTCAAACTCAATTTGACTCTGTGCCACAGTATCTGAGAAGCATTTTTCGTCTCTGTCTCATCGACCCAGTTACTGCAAAGCAAAAGAAAACCTTTTGTATTTGCATCTGCTCCTACTCCAAGCTTTACCAGTGCAGTAATGGTGAAATTAAATACTTGCTTCCACTCACGGGGCAGCTGGTCACCATAGCAACAGATCATTATATAAAGTTCATCAATTCAGCTGGTCGTTATCCCAAAGCAGCAGACAGATAATACATTGCAAAAGTTCTTTCTCTTAACTTGTAATTGAGCAAATGAATTAAATTGGTCCTGGCACTGGGAGCTCAATGCTACATTTATATAGCTACATTTATATAGCAAAGGGGAATTTAGAGGAGAAAAACAGGGCTTCTTGGCTAGTACACATCTGAAAAAGAGATTTTAATTAACTCTATCATCAGGTCCAACGAAAGGCTTACTTTTCCCAAAAAGAATATGTTAGCCAACTTAAACATTCTCAGTCATAAATTCAATGTCACTTTTTCTTAAAATCCCAAAGTATGATATTAAATCACACTTTCCTATCCCCTGCCTTCAGCCTATATATCTAGAGTCAAACACCAGGGCACACAGTGTGTCTTGTTCCTGTGCCTGCTTGCTGGCTATCAGCACAGTGCCTGGCGTACAGTAGGTGTTCAAGCAGTGCACCTAGTTCCTTAAATACATCCTAGAGCCCTGCAGGCCAGCTTAGACACCCAGCCCCAACATCTGCAGGTTAGGAAGCTCGTTGTGTCTTTTGAATCCTCGTGCCTGGCTTGGAGCACTGGGACACTGAATTTGCAGGGCACATCTATAAATATCTAGAAATATTTTCTCGCTGCTGTTTGGTCGCAGATGAAAACTCCTACTCCTATTTTGTGTGAAATCAGCCAGCTCCTTACCCCCACCGGCACTCGCCACTCATAAGTGGGGGGAATGATTTCTCTTTTACGGCGGCTTCAACTCCTTGTGAAAGAAAACCTCAGCAGCTTCCTTCGGTATGCTAAATCATAAACTGGTGCTTATAGGAAATTTACCACTGGAGTTTCCTGTGAATGAAAATCATATTACATTTAAAACCAGAGTGCAATTAATAGAGCCCTCTGGGATCCTTTCTAAAGCTCTCCTCTAACCCCACAGCTTAAATCTAACTCCAATCATTCTGTTAAGGAAGCAATTCAAGTTTCTAAAAGGAAATTACTTGCCTTAGATTTATTGCATCTAAATTACAAAACAACCACCCAGTTGGCACCAGTGGAGGCCTTGCCTGCCAGTCACAAGGCAGGAAGAGAGAGTAGACTACCCTGACCGCCCCAGTGGGGAGATTTATACTGTGTCTGCTCCCATTAGCTGTCGATTAAGGTGGTTGAGAAAAATCTATGCTAAGCACTTTTGCAACATTAATTTAAAAGAAGAAAGAGCGCTGTACACAATGGAATAGGAAAATGATTTTATCATTTTTCTGAGTTGCTGCATAATACTGAGCTAGAGCCTGACGATCCAAAGGGGACTGTCTGTAATGGGAATTTTTCTTTGGGCACAATCACGTCCGTTCCTACGGCACTGAGGACAATCTGAGGTCTCTGCTAGCAGACTTGATGTTTCTAGGAAAGTTTTTGAAACCTTTTCAGAAAGTACATCTGAGGTGCTTTCAGATGTACCTCAGGAAACAGGTCCTCAGTGTCCACAGCAGAGTGTGACCTCCTCTTTGGACTAAATCTGCATAGGTACCGACATCCTGGTTCAGTCTGGCCTGCGCTGCCTTTCACACCCTTTCCAGAAGATACAGGTCTCCCTGTGTCCGATGTTTTATGCATTCTGTGTCTTCTCTGCAGAAAGTCCCTCCCTTTCCACAGGCAGCATCTCCTGTCCTGAACAGTGAGCACCCACGCCTCTGCTCCAGCGCAATTTCCGACCTCCCTAGCCCACCCTGTGTGCTCCCGGAGGTCATTCTTCCCCCAGTTAGGCTGAGTTTTGGGTCAAACTACAGGGAAAATTTTATCTTTTCTGGCAGATGGGGACTTCCCTCGACACCAAGTTTATCCTCATCTGTGCTTCTCATTGTGAGGTGCTGATGCAAGGAGAGGAACAGGGAAGAGAAGGCCTGACAAGAGGAAGCGCTAAGCTGCTGATAGGACCTTGAATCTTGTGACTGCAGAAAATAGAGAGGGACATTGGAGAGAGGACGTTCCAGGTATTGCCTCTGGGTTCCAAATTCAAGAGGTCTGCTGGAGGCCTGAGGAGGAGCATGTGTCCAAGAGCCATAGGTAAACCGTGCAATAAACCCAGCAACTCACCCCTGCTGCAACTCTATAAACTCTTTAAGTTAGTCCAAATGGAAAAGTCTTGGCATTCTAATGTACAACACAGTGACAACTGTGGACAATAATATGCCCTTTATAATTTATAGTATAATGATATATAATACATCATAGAATAATTTATCATATTATATTCTACATATTAATATATTATATTGTATACATTATATAATTATTTTATTATATAATGGTATATTATATCCTTCAAATTTGCCAAGAGGGTAGACATTAACTTTTCTCATTCTCCCAAAAAAGAAAGGAAAATATACAACATAAAATGATGGATATGTTAATTATGCTAATTACTTTCTTTGCATGTTCATTTCACAGTATACATGTAAATTATGAGGTTACTGGGAGTCAGACCCAGGGCCTTGTGAATGCTAGGCAAATGTTCTATGAATGAGCTACATGCTCAGCGCAATATATAAGATAAAATTTTATTTGGGAAAAAAAGTTCTTTAAGGAGCATCCATAAGTTTCTTGAGCATCCTAAACTTTCTGCTCTATCCCAACCTAAGTCTGGCTGGGGCCAAGCAGGCAGGTGGGATGGGGAGGACATCAGGCAGCTAAGGGAGAACACATGGGGTCACAGCTCCTCGAAAGCACAGAGGAAATGCTCAAGCAGACCTGGAGAGAGGATAGGGGCGGGAAAGCCTTCCTCTTTCACCTGACCTTGATGCAGGAGCAGGGCATAGCGAATGCATGTGAAGTGGCCCCTAAGCAGAGAAGAGGCATATGGTGGGGTGTGGAAGCCCAGGGTCCCTTAGAACCACAGGCCTGCAGCTGAGGAGCCGTTTCAGCTCAGGAGTACTCTGCAACACCACGCTTGAGACAAGCAGAGTAAAATCTTGAGCTGCAGAAACACTAGGGAAGATGTTCAAACCAAAGCAACCAAGTTGGCAATTTTGGTCCATTAGTTGGTGGCCCCTCTCAAGAATGTGTAGCTCATACAGATCCCGCGTACTGTCGTCAGTATCAGACTGAGTACACAGCAGCAGCGGTCCCGCAAGTTTATAAAAGAGCTGACAAATCCTCCTGTCTGGTATTTTGCCTATACCTTTCCTATGCAAACACATTCACCATTATGTTACAGCTCTCCACAGCACTGGTCACCACTTTGCTTAACGACAATGTGGGTAGTTGTCTGGACTTGACACCAGTTTACATCACTGACCTTGAAGGCACGGTTAGGGGTCCAGTTAGCAGGAAATGGAGAAGCACAGGCGATGAGTTGGAGTTCAGACATCAAACCAAACGAGGAGGTACCCAGAAAGGACAGAAGAGACAAGGAGGGCATGCATCTTAGGACACAAGACAAGGCTCAGATACAGAGCAAAGAACTCACCATGCTCTCAGTAGCAGATGTCAGAATGGATTAAAATCAGAGCCCACTGAGGCCGAAGGTGAGCCAGCACAGAGGCTGAGTGCCAAGCACTTGGGAGTACACCTGGCTCTGTACTCAAGGAAGGAACCCGAGAACCCAGATGTGCATTTAAGGGACTCAGTAGAGAAAGAGAAGGTGCTGAAGACAGAACCCCCAAGCCTCACCACTGGTCAGCAGTTCCATAAAGCACAATCAGCTCTTATTATCTCTGCAGACAGAAATCTGTGCTGCCCGGGGACAGTAAAAATGCCAATGATGTGTGGCCAAGAGGATTTCAAACAGAATGAACAATTCACAGTTTAACTCAAAGAGCAGTAGCCAACTACAAAGACTTTCTTCTAGTGGTTTAATGCACCAAGGACAAATTGAGGCCTGAGTCATTTAAACCATTGGTTCATATCATGTCATGTTCTCTTCCTAAGGACCAGGTCAGATTTTTAAAATTAGTTAAATGTTTCTATCACTGAGGATCTAAATCAAGCACATATCATAATAATCAAGGAGATCATTTAGCTTCCTAAGGTAAGACTACTAAATAATGAAGGGAAGAATTTCCTTTCTAAAATCCCACAAATACATTTAGATATTCAAATAATTACTGACTTTTTAATCACTGTCACAAATAGGAGAAACTCAAGGTTGACAGAAACCTATAAATGGTTCTGGAACATACAACCCACTTCTCTTTGGCTTAAACAAACACCACCTTCACAGACGTTTACTGTAGTTCAATTCTCAGTCTTGGAGCCTGTCATGCTCACAATGCTTAATACATATTTGCTGGTTATTAGAAGAAATTTTTCTTGAACAAATTCCCTTTTGCTTTTGCCAAACTCAATGTTAACTCTTCAAATAAAGCCATTATGTATTTAGCCAGTTTCATTTCACTCTGCTGAAGTGCAGGAGTAGGAATAAAATTAGGCAACAAGAACTCCCTTCTGTGCATTACTTCAGTATCAAACTAGTCTAACAATTTCAAGTATAGTGAAGAGTTTGTAGTCTTTTCATATGGAAAGAGAAGTGACAGCTGTTTGCTTGTTTGGAAAGTTACTGAATTGTAATACCTTCTCCTAAATAGCAAAATAAAATCAAGCAATTGCTGCTGCTGACTTTATATTTGGGTTGAGTTAATACAGCGACTGTGGCACTGGGACAGGTTGGAAGGTGGATGGATGGATGTCCAGACCATCAGCTTGCTGTTCTCCATCAGGCCATGCATTCAGAATTTATTTAGAACTTGCTCACATCACAGAATGCAGCCAGGGAAAGATAAATTTGTGGTTTAAATATTTTTCTTTGGTCTACAAAAACAACTGATTCCACAATGATCATTTTAAATATTACCAACTTGAGGACTTGAGGTGTGTCTTTAGCCCGTGAAAGCTGTTAGAACAAAACAGTCCCTGCGTGGTGTATAAGTAGTATTTGTTTTCCACAGTGTGTAGATGGGAAGCTCAAGACGAAGGTGTGGTGGCGGGAGGGCTGTTTCCTTCTAGGTGGCCCCTTCTATATGTGATGGAAAGGCAGAGGATCTTTCTGTGGTTTCTCTCGTAAGGGCACTGACTTCTTTCATGAAGAGTCTGCCTAGGAGTCTCCTATACCTAGTCACTCCCCAAATAACCCAGCTGTAAATACCTTCCAACTGGAGATCAGATTTCACCATAAAGATGAGCTAAGCACAGTCATGCAGGCCTAGTGAGGAGGCTGGAGAGACCTCATTAACAAATGTCCTGTCCTCAGGTCCTCCAAGGAAATTCTCATTTACTGAATGGAAAAGTCCAACAGAATCAGGGAGAAATGTGTGCCACCAGGGACATAGCTCAACATATCATTCCTTTCAAAAAGGAAACTCCTATGACTTTTTAATAAGAACCTCCACAATAGCTTTTAGAAAATAGAATTCCGTTTAAAAACCAAACAGAAATACATATCAGAAGCATAATTTTGGCCATCTGGATATTTTAAAAAGGACAGAAGGATAAAAAAATCATAAAACAATAAAATAACTGGACAGCCTTGTACCTCACTCTAGGATTCTGCTGCTTTGTGGAATAAATAAGTTAGAAATTCTGAAGTGGACATCTCTATAAACGACAAACACTCTTCCCACACGTCCTGTGCAGGTTGGTATAAGAGTTAGGCACTGTCAATACCTGCAGTGACACTGAATTTCTCTCCCAAGTCACAGCTCATGGCAGACAGCCTGACTGCTCCTTTGCCAGGAAACTGTGGGAGAGCTTATTACCCTTAATGGGCTCCAGGTGGGGACTGCAGTACTGACGCAAGTCCTGGCCTCTCCCAGGTTTGTTAAATCTCCTCCTGTTAGGTTCCAAAGGGTCTTTCTCCCCTCACATCTTCACCTAAGGCT
>NDGN011548392.1:0-12063 GCA_002564285.1 Tympanoctomys barrerae | reverse complement strand
GGATTGAACTCAGACCCTTGCGCTTGCCAGGGAAGCACTTATTCTACTGAGCCATCTCCCGGGTCCCTAGATTTCTTAACACAAACCGAATAGTTGAGAAGAGCTTGGAGTTCCATGTCCTGAAAGAAAATAACTTCCAGCACTGATTGGTGTACCCTGCAAAACTATCTATAAAAACTAAAGGAGAAAGAATATCCTTCCATGACAAAGAACAACTAAAGAAATTCATGACCACCCAACCAACCTTACAAAGAGTATGTCTTAAGGGGAATAGAAATTCTAGGAAGAGACAAAAAGGAGCATAACTTCAAAACAATTGAAAGGAACCATCAAGCAGCTGCTTGATGTCACCCACACCCCAGTGGGGCTTCTGTCCTCAGTAATCTCATTCAGTTTCACCCAAAACTACACTAATTCCAATCAGTGGACTAATTTAGTGCCAAACCCTTAGTTCCAGTATCACACACCCTAGATCCAGCCAGCTATGAGAAGAAAGGAAAAGAAAAAGCACCTGGAACCTTATTCCATTTTAAACACTGGTATGATCTCCTGTATTGAATTTTTGTTTTTTATAAAAATATTTCTCAGCAGAGTCGAGTGAAGACAGGAAATACTTTTGGCTGCATTCAGTTTTCACAGAGTGTGAATCATATCTGACCAGCTTCACCCCCAAGATGGAAACAAAATGGAAAAATTCCCTTAAGACATACCAGGGAAAGGAATGGCTAGCAGCTGCCACTAGTAACTTTAGGGTTTGCTCAGCCAGGATCCACGGTCTCGTAGAATGTGGAAGAGCATTTCACAGGAGGCCTTTTACCCTCTCAAGACCTATCTTCTCAAGAACAATCAGAAGAATATTTTTGCAATAACACTTGCACATTCCTCACCAAGTTAAAAGACACTTGAGTCTTTCCAATGCAGAATTATCCAAAATACAAACACCTTCTCAGATTTCTTAAGCATATGACTAAATTAGGGACTTCAGTCACTGGGGTTCTACCTTTGACCTGTCATAGAGGTTTCCCGCCAGAAAGAAGTTTCCATGATCCTCTGCAGAAGCAGAGATTTATAGTGAGCAAAACAAGCAAACCTGGGGCACTGGATGAATATTACTAAACCCACCTTCAATCTATGACAACATCATCTCACACACTAGCGAGATTTTCATATTAGCTAGAGGACAGCACATCTGGGGACAGGAAGCTCTTGTGCTGAAGCGCCATCAACAGCCATTGCTCCTAACAGTGTTAAGGAACACATCGGGCAGAATCTGGGATAAGAGGGCAGGAGAAATGGCTGGTTTATCTTTGGTTGCTGTTATTGTTGTTCAATGATTGCAATCTTTACCGCCTGGGACAACTTTCAATCCATATTGATCATGAGAAACATGAAAGAGGAATAGTGCATTTAAAATAAAGAAAGGCAAAGAGAGAGGGAGAAGGAGACAGAGACAGAGAGATTGGAAGGGGACAGGCAGGCAGGCAGACAGACAGACGGACAGACAGACAGACCGACAGACACACTGACAGAGGGACAGAAGACAACTGGGAAAAAATAGTAAAATCACTTCTCCATGATGGCATGTGACTGCACCTCCACCCTCTTTAGAATTACTAATACACAGCCTATAATTTCACATTAGTTTTTGCTTAGGAAAAAGCAAAGCTTTTTAAAAAAAGCCTAGCTTTTTTTTAAGCTAGGCTTAAGCTACTAAAATTATTCAGAAAGCAGGCCTTTAAAACAAAACCCAAAACCCATGAATATACAAGAATTAAAGTTCCCACATTTAATTAAACAAAACAATTAGCTGTTTGTATACAATTTTAAGAGGGTTGGCATACACTACACTGTTCTGACAGTAGAGGGTTTTTTTTTTTTTTTGGCATTGACAGAGTCTGACATAAACTAATATACCAAAGAACTGATTTTCTTTGGTGACTTCTGAGCACTTAGCAGAGTTGGGGACAAGAAAGCCAGGGGCCACTTTATCCATGGCTATGGGAATAGATACAAAGAAATGCAGGGCATGTATATTGTGTCCTTGGGCCTGAGGTAGGGGTTAATGTCTTCAGGTCGGCTGCTGTAAGACTGAAAGGAGGGCGTTCACAGAGCCCTGCTCCCTGAGGCTCTGCTGAGCACCTGCCTTCATCTCACAATAGCTGCGCTTGTGGCCGTCCATGGCTTGGGCTCGCCATCCTTGTCCCTGCCAGTGTCACCACCGGGCTTTTGTCTATGCTCCTCTCTCCTTTCTCATCAGGGCTCCCCTTAGCTGGGTTTGCGCCACCTCTACTCCAGGAGGGCCTGCTCTCCCTCAGTCACATCTTCAAAGGCCCTATTTCCAAATAAGGCCGCATCTTAAAGTACTTCAGGATGAGGAGCCTCAACTTACCTTTGTAGGTGCAGAGTTTAATTCCAAATATGAAGCAAATGAATTTGTCCTACTGCACTATTATTGTTGCAATTACTCCAGCAAAATAAAGTCAATTAACATACTAAACAAACACAAATTAAAAGTCCCCTCCTCAACCCATAGGAGAGATATATCTTGAACTAGGTTGGATATACAAATATTTGAGCAGAGATTAGGGTTTGGCAAGAAGGTAAGAAATGTTTCCAATATTTTTCCCATATGAATAGTTAGGTATTCATGATGCCTAAGTTTTGCAAATTGCATTGGATTGCCCAGAGAATGCTTACAATGACAGCAGCAGTAAATGTACCACTTGTATTTTGGTACCTACAGGGATCGCCCTCCTTGGGCTCTTGCAGGTCTCGTGGTTCTTAGTCAAAGAGAAGCTAAAGCCCCTTGTCTGTTTTTACAAAAGCAGCCCAAAGACTGGACGACAGATGTTAGAACAATGCAAGGGCAAGCCAGGAGCAGCAGCAATGTTCCCGCACAGGTGGAGCTTACAGCCCAGGGTCTCGCTTGCAGAGGAAATCCCTAGCATACACACGGAATTGTTTGTTTTTAATCTATCAGTACGAGAAGTCATACTGATTTCTCAACTTCAATATCATGAGAAGCAAGTAATAATTTAAAAAGCCAGGGACTGTATTTAGGATATATTTGGACAGAAAGAGGGAGAGATGGCAAAGCAGCTGCTTATATTTCCTGCAGGGTCCTCATGGCAAAGCCAAATAGAAACCTTGAAGAAAGTCCAGGTCCTTGTCTGCACCAGGCACGGCCTTTGTCTTCCCCGACCTTCCAACGACCCCAACCTCTCGTGCCCTTCAGGCCTGAGCACGAGGAGCCTTTCTCTGCATCTTCATTTTTCTCGCTCAGATGATATTCCCTCGGAGTTTTACTCTTCATGAAAGCTAGACACACCAGCTCTCACCTCTACTGAGGACGCTGAGGCCAGCACTGATGCAAAGCCACCCTCCTGCACGTGCAGCCCCATGGCCCTTTCCCACCTCTGCAAATCACTGGACACCAGGACTCCAGCCATTACCTCTAGAAACCGCTCAGTGTTTTCTCACCTGATTAGTGGTGGTTTTTCTCCTGTGTGAGCCTCCCAGCCCCCCTGAGCCCTCTCCATGACCCTAAAGCCTGGTGGCGTGTCCAGTGCTAACTGCTATGCAAGGACTCCACCTCAGCGCCAGCCCTGTTTTCCTGGGCTTCTGTCCCCAGGCCCTCAGTCTGTGACCTAGCAGACCAGGGACAGGACTGATCAAAAGAAGCTGTTCTCCAATGTCCTGAGCAGATGTGACCCAGGTCAGGGGAAACGTGAGCAAGCGTGTTTCCCTGGGACAGGAACAGGCATGCCTAAGGACATTCCTCAGGGCCAACGCTCTTGCCCACTCGCAGCCATTCTACTCCGTGTGCCTGGTAGCTGCTGAGGTCGCCGGGGCAAGAGGCTGCTCACTCACGTTTCCTGACCTCCGTCCCCTCCAACCCTCAGGTCACCACAGCGGCTACACAGAATGCCCTGCCTCCCTTTCTGCATGCACACCGCCAGGGTGATGAAGCCCTCACCCGCCTGCTTTCTCTTCCTGCTTTATTTTCCTTTGCTCATATTTAATGTCACTTTTTTTTGGTGACTTGCCTGTCCCTCTAGACTTCAGTCCTGGGGATACAGCTCAGTGGCGTAAGCACCTCCTTGCAAGCACAAGGTCATGAGTTCAATTCCCCAGTCCAAAAAGAAAAGGAAAGAGCTTTAAATTTTAGTATAAGCCTCTTGAAGGCAGAGTCCTTCCATTCTCTCTGGGGCTTCATCTTCTTTGGCACAAATATTCTATTGGTTCCCTTGTAGGAAAGGGTTTTTTGGGTGAACCCTAAACCTCTAGGATCCTTCTCAGTTGTACCTATTCCTTGTATCACCAAAATATCTCCAAAAATGCTCTTAAATATCTGCAGAGGATGCTGCCCATGCCACCTTCTTTCTCGGCAGGGTCTTCTCCAAATGATGCTGCTTCCTTAACACTCCCCCAAAAAAGACTTCACATGGTCTTTCCCATTGTTCTTGCACCCCTGAAGCTGTGACACAAAGATAATGTGCAGCACACGCACCTTCAACTTGACACCAAAGTGAGACTCTGTGTCCCCCTTGCACTAGCTTTACCTTGTGGGGATGATTTTGTCCTAGGTAAGGGTGCACGCTGAGGTCATGGCACCATCGGCAGCCACCAGGCCCACCCTGCTGGCCACTGCCTATGACTGAAAGAACACTGACAGTGAACTAGAATTACAGTGAACTCTGTAATTCAACTCAGGGCAATAGCACTATCATGCTATGTATTTATAAACAATCTACTAATATTGCAGCAAAACTATAGTGAGAAAACAAAAAAGTATATCCTGAGTCTTAATCTATTTTTGTACCTGCTGTTACCCCAATTCATTCTCCAGGAATTAAAGCCAGTAATCTTTGAAAATGCGTAACACCTGACGTTGTTTTCTCTTTTATTTTTGTTAGGATGATTCTGAAGAGGAGAAGGACCCTTACACTCATGTTAATAAGAGTATAAGGCATGGGCGGCATCACAAAGACAGCTCAGTGGTCTAAGCACCTGCCAGGCAAGCTCAAGGATCTGGGTTTGATCCCTGCCACCGTATGTTTGATCCCACCCTGGGCATACTGAGCCAGCCACCAAAACTGGGCATGGTGATGCACACCTGTAATCTTAGTGCTGGGGAGGCTGAAACAGGAGGATCACTGTGAGTCAGAGCTGCATAATGAGACATTGTACAAATACATAAAATTAAAAAAGAAGGCATGGATGATCTATGGTCTCCATATGTGGAGCAGCACCCTCCTACAAAGCCCAGTGAATTCCAGCCACCAGTGAATTCCAGCCACCACTGCATCCCTTAGGTGCCTGCCTTGAAAAAAAGGTTGTAAACGAAGGGTGGAGAGTGGAGGCACTACTGCAGCTACAGCCTCAGGCCATGTGAGCATGAGCGAGACGGAGGGAAGCAGAGTGAGAAGGAATGGGGATGGATTTGACGCAATGTGACGCGTCAGCCTGGAGCTACTCCTCTAGGACGAGCTGCCAGGAGACGCGGAAGGCGCTCAGGTACATGCAAAACGTGCCTTGCACAGTCCACTGGAGGGCATGAAGAGGAAGAGGGGAGGAGCTGGCTGGTTCTTTCCTGACTTTGTCTGTCATAGACAGAACCTCCTCTTTCTGGAAGTCATTCTGCCCCCTACAATTCTGGGTCCCATGTCTCAGCTCTCTAGCAGCTGCCTGAGATCCCACATCCCAGCCCAGCAGCGTGGCCCCTAGCCCAGCCCAGACATGCCAGGAGTGGCCAGGGCTCCCTGGCCACCAGCTGCTTAGCATGGCGGGGAGTCTCCCATCCTGCCCAGGTGGCAGCTGAGGCGCTAGTAATGGTTGAGGGTCTAGGATAGAGCAAAGTCAGGAGGTGGAGGAGGCCCCCACGTGCATGCCTTCCTTGGGCCGCGCTTCAGGCATTGAAACCTACTCTCAGGGCCTGTGGAGATAGCTCAGTGGACTAAGCACCTGCTTATGCAAACACAGGGACCAGGGTTCAGTCCCTGGTACTGCCTGCCATGCCAGCCCCGCCCCTGGGCGTGCTGAGCTGGCCACAAGACCGGGCGTGGTGGTGTGCACCCGTAATTCCAGTGCTGAGGAAGCTGAGGCAGAAGGATCAGTAGGAGTCCAAGCTGTGTGGTGAGACCCTGTACCAAATACATACAATTCAAATAAATAAATAAAACCAAGCCTCACATCATTGCCCCTCTCTTTCCATGACTTCTTTTTTTCCTGAGGTTTTGTTCTCACTTTCTTTTGCTTCTTGCAGTCAAGGTTTTCTGTTTATAAAGCAAGAATTAATTGTGCTGTAACACTAAATTTTTTGTCTACCCTTTACATTTGAAGGATAGCTTAGTGTACAATAAAACTCCAGGTCATGCTTAATTTTTCTGTTTTTAAAATATATTATTGTACTCAGAATCTAGTATTCAATATTATCCTATACCATTTTTTTCCTTTTTTTATTCTTTTCCAAATTTGCTAGGCTCAATTTAATCACTGATTAGCTTCATTTAATTCTTGTTAAAAAGTTGCATGGTATTCTATTGGCTTGAGATTTTCATTTTGGTGGATGTCTTCTTACTTCATTTATTGTTGAATGAGTATAACATTTATTTTTCATTTTAATGTCTTTGGTACAGGATCTCACTACGCAGCTCGGACTCATAGTGATCCTCCTGTGTTCAGCCTTCCCTACGCTGGGATTACAGGTGTGCGCCACCACACCCCAACTTGGTCACTGGCTCAGCAAGCCCCTCTGGTGGGGTCTTTGCTATATGCAGGACTGGGAATCAAACCCTGGTCCCTATGCTTGCCAAAGCAGGTGCTTAGTATGCTGAGCTATCTCTCCAGCCCTGAGTATAACATTCTTGAATGACATTTGCTGTTGTCAGAACTTTGTAAACCATGTTTCACAGAGTAAGCACTTGCAGACAATTCTAAGAGCACTATTTTTTTCCATTTATAAGTGTTTTTCTCCCACAATGTTCATCTAATGTTATTCCTGGAATTTGAAAATTCTACCTGGCTACAGCTGATGCACATTTACTGTTAGGTAATATTGCTGAACTATGGTGTGCAGCAACATCTGTGCCTGCCATTATTCCTTTATTTCTGCAAATTTTTCTGTAATTATTTCTGCTGGGGTAATTTTTGTTTCCCTTTGTAAGGGTTTTTGGTTTAAAGACACCAACTATTCCAGTGGTGTCTTAATTTTGTGGCACCTCATTTCTGGAATATTTTCATTAGTCGGTTTGCCATGGACTTCGCTGCAATCTCTTGTTCTGTCAACCCTCGGCATTGCCTCTGTTCCCATGGTGTTGCTAACTGAATGCTTCCCTTGGCAAGTTTTGATCTTCTCCGCATTCATTCATCCCTGCGAGCTGCCTTTGCATCCCACCTTGCGTCTTTTGTCACTTCAGTGATGACTACTTACTTTATTTATGATCTCCTTTTCCAAACGCTGAATTTGTGGCAGAACCACTTTTGCTCCTTCTGTATCTTTCTAGGGACTCACCTCAGCTGGCCTCCCTCTCACGCTCACCTTTAGATAATGCTGACACATGAGCTGAACCAACCTCGCCAGCGGCTATTGGCAGGTGTTACCCATGTGCATCCTACTTCAGCAGAACAGAAGTGGGAGGCCATATGCTCAAGCGCCGTGCCTGCATTTCCCAACCTGAGCTAGCAAGCTGTTTCTCTGCAGTTAGGAAGCACACGGCTTCATGTTCACTGGCCATGTGGGCCATCCTTGCTCGCTCTTCGCTGCATAAGTATTAATCCCTAGAAGGGGACAGCAAGGGACAACATCCCTGGAGGACTCCAGGCTGCACGCTAAATGCCAGCTCTCATTTCCAAGCAGATGAAATTCCTTGGTTTGCCCCGATGTGGCCCAAGTGGAGTGAGATATAACTAACAGAACAGTGAGCATTAGTGTTGTACGTCTGGAATGATCAAATTGGTCGTCTTGGTCAACTTTGCCAAATTAACCCGACTTTTATTTTAAAAAGATCTGCATTTTGGATTGCCTTTCTCATATTCTTCTTTTCCACTTCAATTCACTGAACATTAAAAAAAGAATGTGCAAGATCACCAAAATAATATCTACAAAACTAACTTTTATATCCTGTTAAATTTGGAAAGGAAGGCATTTCCTTTAAAATGTTCTAAGCCATAATGTAAGAATTAAGTGGAAACATCCAGAAGATAGCGGAAACGTTAAGTTTGTAATTTATTGCTCTTCTAACGCTAAAATTGCCAATCTAGCTACAGAAGTGTGTGTGCGGCCTGGGAATCCAGCTTCCGGCAGAGCTCTCCTCGGCAGCCTGAGCCGCTGCTTACAATTCGGGGTGGAGCTCTCCAGAGGATTCTGTTTCCATTTTTCTTTTCTGTAGGAAGAACCATTTCACCCACTGCCAGATCTTCCTCCTCCTCCTGACTTTAACAAACTCACCAGCAAGAGGAGGATTTTGAGAAAGAGTCCCACACCATCCCAATCTGAGATTCCAATTATTTTTCTCCCAATACACACTACAGCTCAAGTCAGACAAGCACACGACATCGGCAAGTAGCTTCAAATGCAAACCAATTAGCAGGTAAGTGGAAAAATGAAGCAAGTCTGAGTCGGGTGCACTTGGCTAGTGGCATATAGCGTGCCAGGATCACAGTCAGGTTTCTAAGCCTGGAGACAGGATTAGAAGGCCTGGAGCCCAAGGCCTGCGTAAGCGCCCTCACTGTAAGTCCTGTCTTGCAGACAGAGTGGGTTGGGCTCCAGATGGGTGTGAGAGAGCAAAGTTCACAGGAGGCCAGTCACAGACATGCTTTGATATCCCAGTAGGTAAGAAAGTCATGCTTCAGGGAGCTAGCTCCGCAGAAAGCACCTGCTTAAGCAAGTGCAGGGGCTGGAGTTCGATCCCCGGCACCACATGCTACACCGGCCCCACTCCCAGGTGCGCTAAATGGGCAACCAAGTCCCAGTGTGGTGGCGCACCTGTGTAATCCCAGTACTGGGGAGGCTGAAAACAGGAGGATCACTACGAGATCCAGCTGCGTAGTGAGACCTTGTACCACATACATAAATGAAAAAAGAAAGTCATGCTTCTATTCCGCTGCAGTCTGTGAAGTTTGTGGTGGCATCATGACTTAAAAACCAAGCTACACAGCTTAATGAAACATATTTTATTAATAAAAATGCTGATAACTGTCTGAGCTATCAGGAACAAGGCACCCACAGACTTGCTTCACGTGGGCTGCCTCGAACTTCCTATTACAAAAAGTACAGACTCTGGAGCATAATTCAGGGAAGCACAGGGAAAGGAGTGTGTGAGCAGGGCGGGGATGACACCACGAGACATACCTGCAGCACGTGCTGCGAGGAGAGGGTGGGGGAGCAGGGCCCGAGGCACACTCTGTATGTAAGTTTCTAGAAGTTGTGCTAGCATGCAACACCCACTGTCTATTATTTTATTTATGATTGGTCTACATTGTTCTGTTTTGACTTCGTCTTCCATAAGCATACCGTTTATAGTGAAGACCCTCAAGCATTTAACCCCGTGGGCGTATTTTAAGTAGTGTTCCTTTCCGCTACCCCAAGCTCATGGATTGAAGCCTCTTCCCAGCACGGTGGTATTCAGAAGCAGAGTCTCCTGCAGGTCACTGGGGCTTGAGGTTGAATACGTCAAAACACACTCTGATTTTCAAGAAGAGATTCAGGAGCACACTTGTGCACACCCTTGGGAGGATGCCAGGGGCAGCACTTTCGAGCTAGGATGGGGCCCTCAGCAGGACACACTGGACGGCACCTTGCTGTTGGACAGCAGGCACCAGAACCAAGGGGACAGATTTCTGTTAGTTAAGCTCCCTGGCCTGTGTTGTTCAGTTAACTGCAATGAGAAGTGATGAAAGATATTATCAAAATTAGAGTAGGAGAGTTGCACTAGAAATCCTCAGCGCTCACCATTGGTCATGCTGGGCACGAGGCAAGCAGACACCACCAACCCATGCCCTCAGGTGGGAAGAGGGCAGAAGAGCCTCAGGCCAGTGCCAGCCCACCTAGTCCACACTCCACACTGGTGCTGATGAGGACCTGTTCCCCTCCTTTCCAGAATGATGACCCCAATCTATGCGGCATTAACTTGAACATGTACGATAGAAGTCCCTAAAGACTGCAAAGTTCCAGCTCATTCGTTCTCTGAAACCAACACACCTCAGGTATCCAAGAGACACCAAGGATGAAAGGGTCAGAAAAAGTGACACAGCTCCTGCCTGCTAGCCTGGTGCCCAAGGCTGCATTGATGACATCGTCGGTTGTATCTGAGCCCTCTAGTGGCTCTGTCAGTCTGGGCTCCTCTTGACTGTGTAGCTCTGCAAAGAGCTGATGCCAGCTGCTGCTGCCACCTCTGGCTCTCTCCCACGCTCCTCCCATAGACAGGACTTCAGGGACAGCTGTGGCCTCCGTCTGTCACTCAGTCCTCTAGTTCTTGGTTCTCTGCAGCACTGTCCACAGCTGTCCAGACTCTGAACGTGTGGCCTTTGCTACGTCCCTTAGGGCTGCAGGGCTGCAGGGCTGGCTCTCCCTCCTCAGGCAGAGCTCAGCCTACAGGCCATCTGCTGGCATGGCAGACCCTGCCCAGCAAGCCACAGCCTTCCTGGCACTGTCACCTGCCACATGGGCTTGCAACCACTGCTGTACTGCTGATGAATTCAACCACTGGCTCACTTGTCACCTCCCGGTCCCTTTAGAATGTGAGCCTCAGGAAAGCAGGCCAGTACCAGGCTATCCAGAGATGCATATGATGCTTCTAATGAATGTAACAAACAGTAAAAGTTAAATAAATCTTAGTGGCTCCAGGAACAAACACATGTGGATAAACATGAGCAATTGAAAAGATCTATCCAGGGAAGCAAGATGGTTCACAACAACAGGAAAGGAAACTGCACTTGCGGGGAAAGTGCCAGTTATACAAGCGTGTGGAGGAATAGGTTCCGCAATGAGGCTGCTGTGCCTCACTACGGAAAGGCAGAGCAGGGTACAGTCCGAGGCTGGGCTGGTCCTGAGCCAGCAGGCTGTGCATTTCCCAAGAGGGAGCGGGCCTTGCGTACTCTGGTTGCTTTGCAATCTGAAGAGGTCTGGTTGTTATTTAGAATTTGATAAGAATTGCTGCTTACAATGGCTGTGAAATACTGTGTTCTTTATGACCCACAATACATGCTTTCAATGCTGTCATAAGCCATTATGGGAGTAGTTTGCTATAAGCAGTGTTTTTGAAATAGCCATGAACTAGAAATCACCATGAAAATCAAGGATACTTCGCCTGCAACACCCTCTAACAAAGTGCTCCATTGCCTTAAACTATCCAATTTAAGATGGTCTTGCCAAGAAAAGATGTATTTTTATGAATAGTGGAAGAACAATAGTTAAGGAAGGAGGCATTTCTTTCCCAATTAAAATGACTAATATTGCACAAAGAGAATGAAGGTTTCTGAAAATGTACTGAAAATAACTGGTAAGAAGGCAGGCCCAAGGTGTTCAGCTGGTTAGCATTTGAAACACAGAAGGAGAAGTTGGCTGCAAAGCCCTGGGAAGAGGGCACAGCGCCTACCTGTGGCCAGGTAGATGATGTGGATGAGCGTGTCTCGGCCCTGCACCAGGTCCACCACCACGTGGGAGAAGCGGCTGTTGTCCTCCATGAAGGACGGCGCTGTGCTCACGGGCTGCACCACCTCGTGCATCAGGATGAACTTCTGAGCATCCTGAAGGTTCCTTTCTGTGAGGTTCACATACAGGCCCTGGTCCACGGTGCCGCACTACAAGGGAAGGCAAGGGTATTGTCGGAAGCAGCCACTGACACCCTCATCCTTTGTCCCCCCGTAGATGGAGCGGGGCATTGAACACGAGCAAGGCGCAGCACATGGCTGACCCTGTGGAAAGCTTTGCTTCTTAACCTTCCTCTGAACTTTCCACCCTTGGCATCTTTCCCATTACAGATGTGAAAGTGTCCTGTTTAGGGGCTGGGGAGATGGCTCAGTGGAATAAGCGCTTCCCTGGCAAGCACAAAGGCCTGAGTT
>NDGN011548389.1:0-16472 GCA_002564285.1 Tympanoctomys barrerae | reverse complement strand
AGAAAGAAAGAAAGAAAGAAAGAAAGAAAGAAAGAAAGAAAGAAAGAAAGAAAGAAATTCTCCCTCCAGACTACTCTCAGATTCAAGATACAAACCCTTTTTTTCCCTAGAGTTCTATCTAGCCTATTGGTCTGCCCTGACATTTTTCAACTAACTTCTTCTATCATGTGGGAAAAACCCTTCACTCAACAGGTAAATCTTTCTTTCTGTGTATCTCTCCTATTGTTTCTGGGTCTCTAGGTAAGCATATCCAATTTTCTCTGCACAACTCAAATATATAACTTGTATGTTTTGCTTCTATCATTAGAAATATATTATCAGCACTCTATCCACTTACCATATTTCTCTTCATATTTCTATTTTTCTTATGCACAGCAATTTCTCATTCTTACAAAAAGGGGAGGGGAGCCTCCATTATTCTCTCTGCACTCACTCCCCTCCTCACCAGCTTCTTTCTTCACTCCCCTCTCTGTCCTCTCTCAGGCAAATGCCACAAGCAAACGCTAGTTGTTTCACTTACCCTAGTGATGGACAAGGATTTCCAGTCCAAGTATTTTAGGCTCCTGCAATAAGAAAAAAAGCTCAATTGCTATCCTGAGATCAAGATGGTTAAAAGAAAAAGAATTAAAAACTAGTATATCAAAATTTTGTGATATTTTTCCCTTTCATACTTCTGCTTGATTATTATGTCCCAAATTGGTTAATTTACCATCTATCATTGCTCTCAAGTGATGAGTTAAGGATTGCAAGGGCTTTGCATGTCACTATCAATTTGAGTTCTCAGGAATAAGAGACAAAAACTTGATTTGGAGAGAACTCTCTGTGGGATTAATTAACTCAGCAAAGGCATTTCCAGCACCGGGTAAAGGCTGGATGATAGACTGAAGATAGAGTTCACTCCCTGTGTACCACTGGCTAAGAAATGCAATTAATCTAGAATATCAAATAAATACTTGAGGGTGTAAAAAGAAGGCAGAAGCATTGTGTTTGGTGTGTTTTTATTGTTTTACCTTCCAACTAAAACCACCACCATTTCTCTTCTTGCTTTCATCTTTTTTCTTTTTGAGCTTAAAGAGAATTTTATTAAACAGATAAGAGATTTTTACTAATAAAATACTTGATGTGTTTAAAGAAGAAATAAACAATAGCAGCCATGGGCTCAGTGTCTGACCAGTCTTGTTGTACGTGACCTACACCATCACTCTTGTCTTCAAGCTCTATGTCCTTATATTACTCAAATCTGCAACCCATGCTCTCTTTTAACAAGAATAAAATTAATTCTTAACACTACTTAAAAATCTAACAATTCAGTAGATCTCCACTTCCATAGTGCACATATCAGCATGGAGACTCATACTTTCAGGGAAAAAAAGCTAATGTACCTTTACAGGACAAGAATCCCTCTAACTTTAAAGAACATACTATACATTAATCTTTGTAAGCAATGTACATGATGGAAGGAAACGTTAAACAAGTATACTCATGGGAGTCCCTTAAAGATCTAATCTGGATATAGCTTACTCTAAAGCCTGAATAATAGATACAGTTTTATTCTAAAAACTGAAGTAAATATTGTCATAATCTACCTTCTCATTCTACAAGTCTATAACAGAAGATACATTGGGATTACAGAAATGGCATTTTCTTGAGTAGAATACTTGCCAAAGGGAAGGAAGGCATGTTCCAGTATTATCACAGTAAAAGAGCATGTTTTGCTCTAACTTTAAAACACTATCATATTTCATTAAACTTATGATTGAATTATTCATTAGGTGTGGTACACATAACATTTCAATAATTAGCTACCCTATTAATTTGAAAGTCCGTCTCCTTTCTTTATTTCCACCCGTTAAAATATCTAATTGTGCTTGTTGTCATCTACAACCATTTCAAAATGTCCCAATAGCAAGAAAACATCAGAATTATTTCAGAGCTGGGTCTCAAGGTGGTTTTTTTCTCCTTTCCTCTAAACAGTCCCTTGAATAAATTTTATTTCTATTTCTTACCTTCTCTCATTTTTCCCCTTTCTTCTTCTCTATCCCCCACCCACAAGGCAAATAGAGCTTTGGAAGAGTCAAGGTATTAAATGACTTAATAACATGCAACAGTAGCAAACAACATGGGATCTTTTCCTAATAGTTGTGATATACATAAAATCCAGCAAAAGTGTATACACACAACCACAATGGTGCACAGATGTGGGTTATGTTACCATATAATGTGACCTCAAAAACTAAAACTAGTTATTTGATCCAATATCAAGTTATTTTTAATCAGTTAGGAAGTCTCTTGTGTATATCTGAAGTTCACCCAGCCTGCTGAGTAGAGCTCCTCACAGTAAATATGATTCTAAGGTTCAATCATTAATTCTAGTTAAGCTTAATGTGTCATAAAGCTAAGGAAAACAGGGCCATTTTCCTCTCTGCTGGGGCACAAAAAGTGTATTAACTATTCCAGCCAGTACTGTGGATGATTTATTAATTCAATTTTGGAAAGTGAAACTGTCAGATCCTATAAGCACATATTATAAACAGACAAACTCTCAGAAGATTCTTACTCCTCTCATTCCTTCTCTTACCTAAATGACTGGCAAGGTACGTCACTGCTAAAATCAATCTCTGTTTCTATCCCATCTATCCTACCCTGCTCTCTACCTCCCAGCCCCCAAAGATACATTAGTTAGATAATCCAAGGATAGTCCATAATATTTTCTCATACTTCAGATGGTAGGACTAGCTCTGAATATAAATTGGAAGCCCAGACCTGAAATTTGCTGAGTTTAATGTGACATGCTAAAGGAATCAAAGTATGGGTTCCTGAACTCTAGACCCGGGTTCACCATGAAACACAAATGACGCGGACAAGTCACTTCACCTGTTTTTTCATCTCCAAAGGGAAAAAGCTAAGATCTCTAGGAACCTTCTAGGTCTAACTTGCCAAACTGTAAGTGGTCATATAAGCAGAAAGAAATAATTTTCCTTAAGGCTCCATTCGGCAGCACTATTCTCTTCAGTGTAAACCAATGAAGAAAGTAAGACAATCTTAGTATAGAGCTCATTCCTCCTGACCAACACATTACAGGGCATATTTATGTAGTCTAACCTCAGGATCCTGATACTGGGTGGTGTCAGAAGGGTATGCAACAATGTGTGGTATATGCGGCTTCTGAAATCATTTCTCTCAGTGCTTTACATAACAACATCAATCTTTTCTGCAATGCCTTTAAACATATGCAAAAAAAATGCTTTTATTCCCACTGGAACTCTGGAAATTAAAAGATAGAGATTATTTTAATCATGTGATGGTGATTCATTTCCTAAGATATTCAGAGTGTGATAAATATGGGTGAAATCAAGGTATAATTTTCAAGATCAAAAAAGTGTTTGTAATTTTACATCATGCTGAAAGTAGGTTCACCTGTTTCCTAACCAAATTATGCTCCGTGGGAAATGCTTATTCTGTTTTCTTCCTGACTACAACTTTTTATATGGAATGTGGCTGTTTCCACCTCAGACAACATACTCACCTGCAAAGCAATTAAAGATAATATCAAACCAAACCTGGTTTTATAAAAGTAGAACCACAATACTAATTGTTTAATATTAAATCCTTTATTTTTAACAAAATCTATACTGGTTATTTTATGTGCAAGAGATATTTAAATTATTATAAAATTAGGTTCCACAATATCTATAAGCCTTTTCCTGCCTGAGAAATGCAATGCAGGTATCTCGCTCAAAATTACTCACATGTTATATTAAGTCCCAAATACTCCAAGTGCAACCAGTGTACATGGTGAACTTTCAGTATGACTGGAGCTACCCTTAATAATGTCACAGGAACTATATTAGCATTGAGTTTCATAAATTCAGATGCAAAATTGGTGATTTTGATTATTTATTTATTTATTTATGTTTGGTTGTTACAGGGTCTCACTGCGCAGCTGAGATTGGTGGTGATCCTCCTGCTTTCAGACTCCCCAGCTCTGGGTTTACAGGTATGCACCACTACGCATGGACTCTGGCAAGCTCAGCCCATCCTGGGGGTAGGACTGGCACAGCATGTGGTGCTGGAGATCAAACCATGGTCCCTAAGCTTGCCTAAGGAAGCACTTTAGTCCCCTGAGCTATCTCGCCGGCCCCCTACTAGATCGGACTCATAGTGATCTGCCTGTTTTTAGCCTCCCAAGAGCTGGGATTACAGGCATGTGCCATCATGCCCAGTCTCATTTGCAATCTCAGTGCACCCTGGGTGCAGGACCAGTAGGGCAGGCCCAGGGATTGAACTCCCAGCCCTTGCACCTGTTTGCACCACCAATCGCAGCTGCACAGTGAAACCCTGTAACAACCAAACATAAATAAATACATAAATAATCAAAGTCATCAATTTTGCATTTGAATTTAAGAAACTAAACTCTAATATAGTTCCTGTGACATTATTAAGGGTAGTGCTAGTCATATGGAAAGTCCACCATGTACACTGGTTGCACTTGTAGTATTTGGGATTTAATATAACATGTGAGTAATAATCCACTGAGGTATTTGGCTGGCCCTTTCCCTGATTGTATTTTAAATGAAAGCTATATTTAAATTAATATTTTCATGGAGATTATTGAACTGTATGTCTTCAAAATTGCTAAACTGATGTTGGGATTCCCAGAACCTGTAAATGTGACTTAGTTTGAAGTAAGCTCTTGGAAGATGCCATATTTAAGATGAAGGCAACAGAGGGGTCACTAATCTGATACACTGTGCCCTTGTATTAAGGAAACTGTGACACAGAAATCCTCTGTGTGAAGATGAAAGCAAGAAAGGAGGTGACATTTATACAAGCCAGATATCACCAGCAAACTTACAAGTAAGCAAAGGCGGGGGGTAGAAAAGATTCTCTGTCACATCTCTCAGAGGGGGCTTGCCAGCACATTGGTCTTAGACTTCTAGCCACCAGAACAATGGCAGAATAAATTACAGCTGTTTAAGCCACCTGGCTTGTACTACTTTTATATGGTCATCCTAGGAAATTTATGCAATGACTGTATATCACAGCTCTGTTTGCTTGATTTTCATTCAAACATGGCAATGCTTTGAGTGCTCAAAATTAACCACAGAACCTGGAGAAACTGATTTCACCAGTTAAAATAATTTGAGATTAAATAATGGAGTGCACATTTTGATGTCTATACCTTTGCCCTTGTCCCTGTTGCTTTGGATTCAGGCTACTAATTTGTGGCCAATAGCACTGTGCCCATTCAGCAAGGAATCAGAATAAACTGTCAACTAGAGAAGAAATGGTTAACCTTCATGACCCACTTAATCATTTATGCTTTCTCCTTTCCTCCTACTCTCTTTCTCTTTTGTAGTTTATCCTTCAAACTTCTTCCTGCATCCACAAGATTTTGGCAACTTGCTTGAGGAGAAATTGGCCCCAGTGTCTCGTAGGCAGCTGGTCGGTTTCTCAACTTACTGCCATTCTTTTCACAGCCTTGTGTGTGGAATACAAAATGGGTTAGCAGAGGGACAGAAGGAGGCTATGCATCTGATTCCAACTCATTACTTAAGTCTTTTGAAATATGGAGCATGGACTATTTGAATCCCTAGAATTCTCCTGCAGATTTTTTCCTGCTTCCTACAATACAAGTTGGCAATGAGTCCACCTGTATCATGTTCTCTATCCTTTCTGATAGCATTCTGGACACTTCTCTATTCTCCATGCAGAATACAGATGATTAAATGAATGCGTCTATCACCATTCTCCATTTACATGGGGTTATGACAAATGAAATGTTATTGTCAAAGATTTCACTCATAATAAAGGAAAACTGGATAAGAGTCAATTTATATCTCCTGCTGCTGTGTTTAAATTGCTGTTTCTCTATTCACATTTCAGACTCAGACAGGAGGAGTAGAGAACAAGTTAAAGAATTGAAAATTAGAAAGATTCATTTCCATGTCTTTATTTCCAGAACATTTTCACACTGGTACACCACTGTGGACAGATTTGACTGGTTTCCAGATCCTCCTTCACAATCTGTTCACTGTCCCCAAACAGAAAGACAAGACCCATAAACTAACAACATTTAATTTTTTTTTCATCTAAACGTACTGGGCCAACAAAATCTAATTGTAAATTTACCTTAAACTGTTTCTCTTGAGATTTCCTGACTTCTGAATGAATTTAATATCAATGCAAGTGGCCTCTCTTTTGTCCTATCTTGGCATTTGAGCCACCAATTTAGATGGAACTCTTACCACTGTTTTTCACTGAGTTGCAGCTGAAATCTAATTACGTGGGGCCCTTGGAGCTCTGCCTTAATACTGTGAACCCCAGGAGCTCAGGAAATTGGCTGCATTGCCAGAGTCCTCTTAGCAGTGGACAATGTCTTCTAAAAAGAGGTGTATCCAAAGGTGTGGTGTCTCCCCTAGGACTCTTCATCCATCGCAAATCAATCCTAGTGGTATTGCTTTCACGAAAACTAGAAGTGATAAGGGAGATCTACCTGTTAGGATTCATTCTCAAAGGAACAGGTTATAGAAATGTAGAGAGGTAATGTTTTCATAACACAACTTTAGGGCAGATTCTTCTGCCCTGTTCTGCCCTGTAGGTTAGATGGAAGAAAATTTTGCAGGATGTTTCTACACATAAGCATGTGAAGTTACTCCAAATCAATGTGGGTGTACCTTTCTGATTCCAAACCATCTCTGAACAAACAAATCAGGTAGCCTCAGAGAGAATGAAGTGGCTTTAGAGAGGCTATTTTGCAGTGAAGGACATAGCTGCTGGATTTCTGGGTTTGCTCCAGGCATCTGATTGACACCATAGAAACCTGGAGAAAGGATTTGAGTTCACAGATCCTCCAAGGAAAGCACTATTACCCTGATGGTTGAAGGCCAAGCAAGGAGACATAAAATTTCAAGGAAAAAACTTCTAAATCTTGGGAGGCAGTAGGGGGCACCCAGATCGACTAGAATCTGAAGCACTTTTATTAGCAAGGCATATTCGGTGTGTAATTTCTAACAGAAAAAGATGTAAATGTTGTTTGATATTTAAGTAGCAACATACTGCAGTGAAAAAAGGAAAAATCATTTTTATTTTATTAAATACATGATCTGAGGTGGTGTTCAAATATTTCAATATCCTTTCTTTGGTGCAAATGCATATACTGTTCCATTATTTGAGAAGCACTTGCATAAATGACTATATATGATTAGACTACTTGTGATGTTTCATAAAATGGAAATGAAATTTTTCAATCATAGCAAATATTCAAACAATATATGTTTATGTTAAAGTGCCGAAGGAAAATGGGCTACTTGTGCATAAGTTAAAAAATGTTGCAATGATATGTATCCAGAATTTCAAAAAAAATTTAATATTCTATATAAATTTTAACCTTCATATAAACTTTGCTTGTCCACCTTACTTTTTTCTTGACAGGTATTAACTGTACAAATAAAAGAAGTTTAATGTAATAATTCAACACCTTTCTAATTTATTTTTTAATGTATTTAGTACAGGGTCTGATTACATAGATTGGTCTTGTTACTCAGATCGGACTCATAGTGATCCTCCTGTTTTCAGCCTCCCAAGCTCTGGGATTACAGGCGCGCGGCACCACACCCAGTCTCAGTCGCGGTCCTCAGCATGCCCCGGTGACAGTGCAGGCAAGGCATGCTGGGATCAAACCCCGACCTTGCATCTGCCTAAGCAGGCGCTGTAATCCACCGAGCTCTCTGGCTGGCTCTCACATTTTTTTTACTTTTAAATTAGTAAAATTACGATCATTAGCATTTCCTTCTCCCTGTAATTTTTTGTGTGTTTGGAGTATTCAAGGTTTCTTCTCATAAATTTTAAAATACACACTAAGGCATTAGGAACTGTAGTCATCCCTCTATGCTACCAAGCACCGAAACTCGTTCTGTCTCTCCGACTCTGTTTGGAGTCTGTTCTCCAACTTCCCTTTGTCCTACCCCTTGTCCTTTCCCAACCCACTAAGTGCTACGCTATGTTCAGGTTTACTTTCTTTTAGCTTCCACAAATGAGAAAAGACACACACACACACACACACACACACACACACACCGTTTGTCTTCCTGTGTCTAGCTTATTTCACTTAATGTAATGTTCTCCAGTTCCATCCATTTTGCCACAAATGATTTATTTTTCTGGTTTGATCACTGTTAAGGGAGAGGAGTAAGTGTAAAACATTTCCATCTTCAGCACAAGGGGTGAAAAGCCATGTAAAAGGCTCAAAAATATATTAGAGACACATTATAATAATATCTCTTTGAAGAATAAGGGCCTTAAGGAAATAAAACACATATCAGAGGCCAAACAGAGTGATGCTGAAGCAGGTGAAGTGCAGCAATCTGATATGTTCTCAGGGAATGGGGAGACAGGGACGTGGGGCACAGGACAGTACTGGGCAAGGTGCAGTATTAAGACAATGGACAGCACCAAGGAAAGGTCTCGAGGGCATCCAAGGTGATGTGGACACCTGTGCAGCCAAGACTGAAAGGCCGTTTCCAGTGGAGAATGAGGCTGGGAGGCTGAGGAGTAAAAGCTGCAAGACGGAGTGGAGTTACCAAAGTTGAATCAAGAAGATATAAAAATTTGAAATAATCCAATATCCGTAAAATTGAAAATGTAACTAAAAACTACCAACAAAGCAAAACAAGGTTCTGATGGATTCACTGTGGAATTCTAGAAGGAACTGAGAGCTCTAATGTTATCACTCTTCAAAGTGTTTAATGAAATTAGAATGCAAGTAATACTCTCAAAGTCATTATCCTGTAGGAAACATTACCCTGATACCAAATCCAGAGAAGGGCAATACCAAAAAAGGGAACTACAGATAAATCTTCCTAATAAACATAGATCCAAAATTCTTCAATAAGATACTGCAAAATGGAATACAGTAGATCATAAAGAAGATTATACATCATGGTTAAATAGGATTCATTTCAGAGATTCAGGGTTTTTCAACATATGTAAATAAATAAATATGATATATTTAGAATGTTCTTGCATTTAATTCTAGGATAAAGGGTTGTTTTGGGAAGTCATGACAATCTGGATTTTCCACCTTATTATATACTTAACTTATATTATTTCCTTTAATTACATTTACTGAATGCTAAACTGACATTTAAAATATATATATATACACACTAGATTTATCACAATGTCTTGGTGATGTCTACTATGGATTACTCAGGTATGTAGTGTTCCTATTCATCATGTCACTTCAATTTTATTTTCAGAAAATTTCCTTGAATTAGTAATCTTAATATTCATTTTGCCTATTAATGCCAATAATAAGTTAAATTAACATTCAAAAAATAAAAGAACCATGTATAAAAATCACATGATCATTTCAATAGGTACAGAAAAAGCATTTGATAAATCCCAAAATTCATCATGATAAAAGGTATCATGCAGAAAATTGGAAAGTATGATCTTTATTTCAATCTGATAAAAGCTATTTATGACAGTAGCCAACAACATATTAAACAGATACAAACTGAAATCTTTCACTTTAAAGTCAGAAACAAGACAAGGATGTTTACTATAACAACTTTTATTCAATATAGTTCTGGAAACATTAGCCAGAGCAATTCAATAAGAGAATGAAATTAAAGGAAAAATGGTAGAACAGGAATATGTTAAATTATCATTATTTCCAGATGGTAAGATACTCTACATAGAAGATTTCAAAAGCTTGACTAAAAGATTTGTGGCACTAATAAAATCTTTCTCTTAGTTTAATACAAAGTCAACACTCAAAAATCTAAAGCACTCCTCTACAAAAATAACAAATTTAGTGGGAGAAATTAGGGAAACAACCCCATTTACAATAGCTTCAAATAAATGAAATACTTAGGATTCAACGTAACAAAAGAAGTAAACCATCTCTATATTAGTGCCAATCCAATCAGTGGACTGATCTAGGAGTCACCTACCTTTAATCCCAGCAATGAACCATGAAAAAAGCAACTATCTCAGGTACCTCTGAAAAAGTTCCATACAAAGTATATGGGACTTGAGAGAAGAGAAATCTACACACAAACCATAACAAAGAGGATATCAAACAATGGAAAGATATACCTTGTTCTTGATAGAAAGAATCAACATATTGAAAATGACCATACTCCCAAAAATCATTATACAGACAATGCAAGCCCAGTCAAAATACCATATGCATACCTCATGGAACTGGAGAAAACATTCCTAAAATTCCATTGGAACCAGAAAGGACCTAAATTAGCAAATTTTTGGTGACAAAGCAAAGCATAAATGACATAGATGTGGACAAAGACATTATGAAGAAAACCTAAATTGCAGGGAAAATATAGCAAAGCATTAACAACTAGGATCTCATCATATTAAAAAGCTTTTGCATTTAAATTGCACTTATATACTTAAAGTATAAAATACATTTTATGAGAATTAAATTTTCTTAGTTATGTTGTGAAATAAATTTCCTAATATTGGATTGATTTATTTCCACTATACATATCCTATAGATTTTTCTGAGTGCAACCAGTAACAAGAAAACAAATCAGCTATAACAAAACTCATGATGACATTGTTTCTGGCTCTGTCCTTTAGGATTTACAAACTGCCAAAGATTCAGATCCAACCACAACACAGTCTTGTTCTATGTTGGCAAGACCATAGGCGAAAAACAACCTCAGCCTTCAGTAAGACTATGAACCACATAGTATTTTGAACACTTCACCTCACTAAATTGAATCTTTACAACATCTCTGTGGAGCAGGTTCTATAATATTTTTATTTAATAGACAAGGAAAAAAAAAGAACAGAAATTGTAAGTAATGTGTTACAATTCAGATACCTCCTAAGTTGTAAAACAGAATTCAGATCCAGAAAATAAATGATTCTAGAATCTAGAAAATAAGTGTTTACCTAGTATACTGCACTCACAAATAGCATACATGTAACTTCCTTTGTCCTAATACTGCTGCAGTGATGAAAAATGTGTACCTTGCTTGAAAAATGTATGCTTCTTGTAATCTAAACTGATGACCTTCTTTGCATTTTCCTCCTACAAGTAAGGTTGTGTCTCTTGTTCATGCAACTCTGAATATACATCAATATCTTAGTTACTTTTCTTGTTGCTAAGGCAAAACATGCAACAGGTTTATTTTGTCTCACAGTCTGTAGAAGTTTTAGTCCTAAGTCAGCTGGCTCCAAGCCAGGGTGGCATGGCAGAGGGGCATCACAGAGAAAAAATAATTCATAGCAAGTCAGGCAAGAGGGAGCAAAGCAACAGCAGCAGCAGCAGCAGCAAGCCTGCTTTCCCTCTCTTCTTTTATATTTCACTCAGGATATAACTGTATTGATTGATTCCACCCACACCCAGTGTGGGATTCCTTTATTCAAAGCCAGAACTATACTAATTCTAATCTATGGACTGATTTAATGCCACATACTATCAACCCCAGTGTCACATGACTTGGATCTAACCAGGTGTTCAAAGCTCCATCTATGTGCACATGAGACTTTGGGGGTGTGTCTAGATACAAGACATTTAGCTGCATGAAAGAAGATAACAGTATCTTAGACATAGAAAGAAATGAGCAGTGGCTACTAACAAATTCTGATAACCAATTAAGGCATTTAAAAATGGGTTTCTGTCCTGCAGAGTGATACATACTGTGTCCTCCCTGACAAAGGAGGCCGTGCATCCCTGGAGTCTGAGGCCAGCCTGGGCATCATAGTGAGACTGATATTATACAAGAAAACAAACAAAGAACAATCATCATGACTACCTTAAGAATATTGGACACACTACAGACCTCTCAAGATTCAAAGTCTCCACATGTTGATCCAAATCTATTATTCTACTAGTCACTACTTATAAATTATGCTATATGTGAACAAAACTGGTTGTCACTCTTTGCTCATGCTACTATATACAAAGTATGTGCATACTAGTTTTCTCTAGTAGAGAAAATATTATATACTTTATTATCACTCCAATTTAAAATTCATATATAATATTTGGAGTGATAGATCAATTAACAGATTTTTCTCTTTTTTTAATCTCATAATGTTCAAGGTGAAAAATAAGAAAATGTGACATAGTACAGAAATAAAAGTTACATTTTTAATCCTTTTACACAAAAAATGCTGAGTGCATCTTTTGTATTCTTAGATCATACCTTCATCATGTGTGTCATATATGCAAAAACTAGAATAGCACTACAAATGTGTTTGTAAATGTCTTTCCTACATGATACATAGACATGTTCTTATACTGATGCATATTTAATAACTTAAGTTTTAAGCTCAATGTTTGCCTATCCAATTCTTCTTTGGATAAAAGAAATTCTAATTCCTCATGCTATAAACTATGAGTGTTACAGTACTCATAGTTTTAATTAAAAACAACACTGTTATGAATATTTTTATGGCTTTTTATTTTTATGTTTAAAGAGAATAGAACATAATAAAAAATAGAATCAATACAAAATTTCATTAAACAAAATAAAGGAATTCAACCATGTTTGTTATACTGTGTATTGGTATCTTCAGATGAGTTATTCAGTTACCAGTTAAGAGCATGAAAAATTAGTCCAAAAAAGTTATAAAAAATTTAAAAAGAGAAAAAAAGTGAAGCATTAACCACTCCTTTCAATAGACCAGCAGAAATCAGCTTTCTCCATACATCTTTACATTTTTATCCAAATATGTACTTAACAAAAATAATCTGATATGAATTGTCAGCTGAACATATCTGAATATTTAAACAATACTTAAAATAATGTGTGTGTTTTTCTCTCTATGGAAGAACTTCACAAATCCATTCATAGGTAAAATATTGCCCATTTACTCCTTAATAATGATAAAGGGAAATGTATAATTCCCAACCCGCTAGAAGTCAGTTACACCAACTCCATGTTCCCACAAATAAACAACTGCATTGTAAGGAACGAGGATAAGAATACAAAGTATGTATTGACAGAGATGGTTCCTGAGAGACAAGAGGGAGCCCAAAAGTGGGTTTCCAATGTGTCCACTTCTCAAAGGAAAATTTCATGGAACAAAATCACAAGGTGGATACAACATGGGTCAAAACTATGATTAGCTAATAAATTACAAATATAGCCACTTAGGTAATCTTGAGCCAATGGAAATCAGGTCACACAAGAAGCATACATGGAAAGAACACTGACTTTCTTTAGAAGGTCTGGATCAGGGCATCTTAGATCAGGGTGACTGATGCCTATCTAGACTTTATTGGGCATGATGATGCCAATACACTCATCCCTTATACAGGTGTATAGGACTGGTGCATCTTTGAAGCTTGACCTCCAAAAGTTATACCTCCTCTTGTGATGTATTTTCATCTTTGCAGTGATTCCCCAAGTGCCTCCCCGTCTGATTGCCTAGAATATATATCTGTGTCATTTAGCTATCTATAATACTGACACTAAACATTAATTCCAAACTTTAATCTGCTTATGAAAAGAAGAAAATTACTTCTTGTAGCTATTTTAATTTTGGCACACCTATTTAGCCAACTCAGTACTATGAGTACCTCTAATTACATGAGACAAGACCTAAATAAGATCCTTAGCTCTTTTCACACTTAAACCCAGACTTTAATTAGCTCTACTAGGAAAGAAGCCTTATGTTATAAAATGAAACAACAACAACAAAGCCAATCCCTGAGTTGGAGATTTCCCTCTCAGCCATGAAGCTCACTTCAATGAGGCCAGCACGGAAATTTCCTCAGTCTTTCTTTTTGTTTTTACAGCTTTGTGCTTCTGAGACTTCTTGTTCTACATGCACTTCATGCGTGGATCTTGCTCAGTAGGAAGGAGGATTATGATTAAAGAAAACTTGGCCTCTCTGCCTTGTTGGCTGTGTACCTTTCCTGATGCTATCTCCCTTCCTATTCTAATGATCCACTCTTAGCAGGTGAGAGAGGTCAATGCCAAGCCATGCCACTGTGGAATTCAAGGAGCAGGATCTGTCAATATAATTGGCACCCTATCTGTCACAGGGTCTCTTAGGAACTGCCAAGCAAGAGACACATAGTTATCAGTCATGATTTTCTTCTTGAAAGTAAAGTAGAACTTAATAATGTCTACAGGATACATAGACCAAAGCAGCTCTCTGATGGCCTCTGAGTATTCTACTGCTACCTCCCCCTCCATGTGTCATGTAATAATGTGACTTCTCCACCAAGGATGAGTGATTTATTGTATTTCCAAGTTGCCATGAGGTAGTTGCCAGCTGTGTGTCAGTCTAAAGTCTAACTTTGGGGAAGTTACCTACGTTCTCTGACTTTCTCATCCCTGTGCTTCAAGGTATCTTCAGATTCAACCTCATTCCTGAACTTCCTAAAATTCTAAAAGCAAAGGACAAAAATGGAATGTTCCATCCAGGATAGAAAGAAGTGCTAAAACATCTTAGCCATGCTCATTATATTAAAAAAAAAACTTTATCAAAACAAAGAATTAAAAATAGAAATGTAAAGAGGTCTAAATCAATGAAATGTGAAGCCAGATCTAATTCCTAGTTCCCAACTGGGCAATGTTGGAAAAGTCATTTATGGAAAAGTCATATATGCTGTAATTTCCCCATTTATGAAATGGAATGATAACAGATTAAATAAGAAATTAGATAGGGAAAGAAAACCTGGATTTGATAGTCTATATTTCCATGATGTAGATTTCCTTGGGCTTTTGATGGTCTACTATGCTTTTTAAAGTTATTTTGCCATAGGCTACATGGTACAAAAAAAACAAAATAATACAAAAGTAAAAGTATATAGTAAAAATTACCTCCTATAGTCCTAAACCTTGGACTTCTGACTTCTCTATTTTGATTGAATAAAATTTACCACTGTACCTTATGTTTTTATAGAGATATTAAAGAAGGGGGGAGAGAGAGAGAAAGAGAGAGAGAGAGAAGTAATATATAGAATGAATTCTGAATCTACATGGACATACATACATTTACTCTTTTCTATCCCATATTATATCAATTCTACCATACAAATCCACCTCTTTGCATCTAAATATTTTTGTAATTAATATGGAGATCTTTGTAATCAGTCCACCTACTCTCTTATTTTTCATATCGTTGCAGTGTACGATAATCTAACTAATCAGTCCCTTTTGATTGATGGTTAGATGTTCTCCAGTGGTTTGCTACTTTCTGAAATAAGCTCAGTATAAATATATATGATGCTTGGGTATGCACACTTAACTGAAAGCGAGGGCTGAAACTAATTAATGCTCACTGAGTTTTTTCCCATAAGAAATAATGTAGTCAGAAATAATTCATGAAAGCTCCCCAAAGTGCTCGAGTGTTCAGTTTTTACTGGGCTAACATTGGCCTTGTACTGAACAATATGAGTCTTTCAGGATTAGTGACATCACTCAATATTTTTGTAAGCCATGACTAGTCTTTGAAATGCACAAAATTAGAAGATAACAATGATTTGCCTGCTTAGGCAGAGCACTGCGGCCAGGGTTCGATCCCGGGCCTGCCATGCCAGCCCCGTCCAAGGGGTGCCCTGAGAGCATGAGGGAGACTGGGTGTGGTGGTACACACCTATAATCCCAGCACTTGGCAGGCTGAAAGCAGAAGAATCACTATGAGTTTGATCTGTGTAGTGAGACCCTGTCATAAATACAGGGAAAAAAAGAAAGCGAAGAAGAAGAAGATAACGATGATGATGTGAGGATTCTGCCTTGTTCGTGAGCACTGCAAGACCACCACAAGTACACCTGTGGTTCATTCTGAGAGAGGCATTCCACAGTGGAACAAGTGCCCTCCTACAGTGTGGTTTGGTGACTCACACAGACAATTGTCAAAAGTTCCCAGGGATGAAACTTTTTTTCTCATGCAACCAGTATGCTGGTTTTCATGATAAATAAGATATGCATATCTCTATATAAATTACTAAAGGTAAGCTACCAGTCAGAGGCAATGTTATTACATGGCTATTATTTTGAGAGCTGCCTTTACACTGTACTCCCTCAGCAATGACAATGATTTATATTCCTATACACAATGTCCAAAGGTTCCCTTCTCCTCCCACCCTCTCCTTGCCAACAGTGATACATCTGCTGTCACGCAATGTGTAAAACTGATACCTCAGAAAATTTTTGGTTTAAATATCTCATGTTTGAGTGAGCTTGACTATCTTAGACAACTTTTCCATCTATGCTAATTTTCTGTGGACCATATTTTCATGTTTTTTGGCCAATTCTTTCCTTTTGAATTATTAATTTTATTATAAAGTTAATATTGTATCAAATATAAGAAAGATTTCATCTTAAAAAGAAAGATTTTTTATCATTTTAGTCATCATTTGTCTTTTGACTTGTTTGTCAAAGGCTTCCTAGGCAAATGATGTTACTGATGAGGATGACTACAATGATATATTTATAAATTGTTCTCTCTCCTTTTTTTTTTTTTTTTTTTTTTTT